>JAAGAY010140941.1:68361-110756 GCA_011801015.1 Ardeotis arabs | reverse complement strand
TCATAATTGGGCAGCAGTTGTTCAGAGCGTGCTCGGGGACTCCGGAGTTGACAAGCAAGCGAAAACAAAATTGGCAGAGAGAGGGACGTATTTTAAAAGCAGGACAGGGCCTTAGATTTAATTAGAGGAGGGCAGCTTTGACTTCTGGTGGTGTTGAGCAGCAGGAACTGAAGAAAAGACTTGCTGCATCACTGGTAAATTTTGCTTGAGGGGTTATTTTAAGAATTACAGGTTTCTGGTACTGTTGTGCTCAAGGAGGGCACCCTTCAGATGATGGTCATAACGTGTCCTCTAAAAATATTTGGGGTTATATTTTTATTCTTTACCTAATAGTTCAGTCATTGCAGCAGTGAGCTTGCACCAAAGACAAAGATGAAAGTGCTCAGTCATGGCTAAAAGCTTTGTGAAAAGTCATTGCTGAGTGTTTGCTAAAAGCTAAATCGAGCTAGAACACGGCTGTCAGCGCTGACAGGGAATAAAGTAGATTTTAAAACAATGTTGAGGTTTTGATCAGCAGACTTCTCTTTATAATACAGATGAAGCAGGCTGAGATTTTCAGAATATATGTATTTATCACCAACTTTCCTTTAAATGCAACTAGAGTATTCATACTTTTATAACACCGTATTAATATTATTACTTAAGAGCTAAGCTCTAAAAGAAAGCTATGGTTTGTGGCGGGGGAGGTTTGTTTGGGTCTTTTGTTTTGTTTTTTTTTATTTAATTTTCAAAGTTTTTCAGTTGTTGGGTAGAGTTTCCTGTCGCTGCCCTTGCTGGTTCCCTCCGCGTGCTCTCAGGCTGTCCGAGTCGAGCGGCGCCCATCGCTTGGAGTCGCAGGCCCGGGTTTTGGTGCGTTTTGACGCCATTCACGCTCCTGAGACGCGGTTCTCCGGCCTGGGCCTGGCCTGTTTTGCGCGCGCGATTCCAGCGACGGCGTGGCCCGGCGGCGGCGTGCAAAGGGTCGCGGAGCCGCGGCGCAGGCACAAGCGCTTCATTTACATGCGGTCGCGGTGATGGGGAAAACACAACTGGGAGCGTGTTTGGAAATCAGAGCCCACGAGTACCCTTCATCCAGAGTGCTTTTTAAACACTAGCAACCTCGCTTCTCAAATACAGCTGCCTGCAGCTCGAGCCGCCAACCGCTGCAGCTCTACAGCAGTGTTATTAGGTTTTTTTATTTTTTCTTTCTTTCCGATTTGAATCCGCCCATCTTCACATGACAAAGTTTGAGTTTGAGTCAGACCCGGCCAGGCCCGAATCTGCGTGTCAGCCTGCTGAATTTCCCATGGCCGCCCCGAAACCGCGTGCCCTGTTACTCTCAGTATTAATCACGTCAGCTCAAAACCAGCTTGCTGGCCGCTTTTGAAGTGCGATTCAGCCCCGAGAAACGAGGTTCGAGGGCTTTGAGCTTCTGATGCATTTATTTCGGCCTAGCACTGCTGCGCGGACTGCGGCAGAGCGTGAATTTGTGTAGGCCGGTCGGGCGCTGGCCTCCAGACATCCCCATCCCACCCTCTCCTCCAGCCCGGTACGTTTACTTCCTCTTTTCAATCAAAGTATTTTATAACGTAAATCTTCCGCTGGAAATCATAAGAAAGAAGTTTAAACAAATGACTTGCATATTTCCTAGCTGCTTCTGCCTTGCTCCAGGCTTTAATTGTAGGAGGGACCAGGAGGAAATTGCTCCGCGGCGATGACATGAGCAGATTTCTTTCTGTCGTTGAATGATGGCGTTTTCAACTTTTAATCCCTTTCATCAGAAACTGGGTGAAAATCATAGTCCTAAACAATAATTAAAATAAAATTTCCATCTCTTGACAGAGAGAGAAATTGTTGATAGTAAATGTGCCTTTCAGCCTTCCCTCATGCCTTCTCCCGAAAGGGCTGATTAGGATGTAATAATTGGGGATGATAGCAGGAGGAAGACGACAATTCCATTTAATTAAAGATAATTTATTTTACTTTAACTTGGTGATGTCCCACATGAATAAGAGTAGATTTAGCAGATAGATTTATTAATGGGTACTGACATCTCTGCTGACATAAAAAGCAAACATTTTCTTTCCTCATTGTTTTTATTGTGTCTCGGCACCTGAAACCGCTGTCACCCCACTTCCCGCCGGTCCCGGAGATTAAGACATTTCCGCAGAGGGCACAGCCCGTGATTCATTACCCGAGGCGGGTCTGAGGCTCCGGGTTCACCTCGGGACCCACCTCTTCCTAAAAAATCAAACCGCAGGAAGGCGGAATCCGGTCTGAGCTCCTTTCCGCTTGTTGCTGAAACCTTCGTTTCCACTTGAGTTGGTTGAGCGTCCAGTTATCCTGGAGTTTCCCAGTTCACGCAGTGAAATCCCACTTCTTGGGAGGTGGCATCCACCTCTGCGGGCACGGGGATGGGCTGGAGCTGGGGCACGACGTGCCTGATGGCAGGCTTGGTGTCCTGGCTGGTACTAGGGCTGCTTCCATCCCCAGCGCTCTCCAGTGAAGTGCGGTTTCCTTTGGGTCCTCCCAGTCCCTCCCAGTGCGCCCAGCTCAGCTTGCGCCCGCTTCATTCCCCTCAACCGACGAAGAAACATCGCAGCTTTGCTGATGGACGCCCACCGTGAGGGTACACCCAGGTGTACGGCCCGCCGCCGTCGCGACTGTAGGCAAACAGATAAGGCCTAATTAATGATTGTATGTGCTTTAAATTACCTCATCACACCGTGCTAGGTAGATAATGGCCAGAAACTCTGGAAGATTGCAAAATTAAGGCTCTTTTCTTGCAGAGAGAGTTGAGAGGAAAATCTGGGCAGATGTTTGAGACATTCACTGTCTCTGTGTGGATTTGTAAGCAGAGCGTAGAAAATTAAAAAAACCCAACGCGGAATGGTTCTCAGTAAATGCAGTGGAGAAAAGGAAGTTAGAAAGCAGATCACAAAAGAAGGAAAGTGAATTAAATACTCCTCTTCCTTTTCTCTTTCTGTTTTGGGAACTCCTTGACTAAAAAAATAAAAGCTTAAAAACATGCTATCTACGTGAAATGTGAGTAAGAATTCACGTATGGAAACGGCCCCTGGAACTCGGCCAAGTGGCACCTTTGTTCTTTTCATCGTCGCTTTTATTTCCATTTTCCCACTCTTTTTCCTCTGCTCCCTCTTTATTGCTTTTTTTGGAGGTCTGGTTCTGCCTGGCTGAGCATCTGCAGCTGTTGAAACCCTGGTAATTGCAGGATGTCAACTTAATTTTTAAATTTTGCCCCATCTCTCTGGTCACCCCCCTGGTTCTTCGTCCTTTCCTCCTGCCCATTCCCTACCAGTTTTACTCTTTTGCTTCTCCTCCTGGACATGTCTTCTGCTCCTCCCCATTGCCCACCGCATCCTTGGGGTCCATCCCTGAGCCCCGTGGCGACGAGGCCGATCTAGCCGGTGCTTGCCACGAGCGTTGCGTGTTGGTCTCGCCCAAATCGTGCAAGTTGGCCAACTCTTTCTCTCCACTCGTCCCTGTGACGTGGCGGAAGCTGATCCTCCCATGCTCACATCCTTGTGACCCAGAGGCTTAAAAAAACCCAAAAAACCCAACAACGGCAACAACAACAAAACAGATGGCAAGGCCGCGTCCATCGGCGTGTTGCTCAGCTGTGCCAAAGGTTTTGTGTCTTGGTGCTGCTCTCTGATTCTGTCCCTCTTGGCTGGTGCTGCCAGCAATCCCGGGTGTCCCCCTTTGCTTTGTCCCTTCTGCAGTATGTTCTTAGAAACAGAATCATAGGATCTTTAAGGTTGGAGAAGGCCTCCAAGATCATCAAGTCCAACCATCAGCACAACACCACGTCCTGAAGTGCCATGTGTACACGTTCTTTGAACGTGCTTTTTTAGTGTGTGTTACTGCAGAGGGATGACATAATATTGTAATTTTTATTTTTTTTCTCTAATTTAGTTGACCCCTTTTTAACTTTGGGCGTTCACGAGATGCAGTACTCAGCAGTCCCATCTGGAAGACATTTTAACTGAACAGGATCTGCGGACTTAGAGGATCAGATAGGGTGGGATAAGGAAAAAAAAGCCAGGCGGCTAACGTTCGGGGTGTGCGGAGCGCGGGGCCGCTCTTCGTGCGAGCGGTGATCCTGGCAGGAGCGGAACAACGGTGTCGTGGTCCGGATTTCAGCGTTCCGCCTCGAAACGGGCTGTGGTTTGTGAAGCCAGCGCTTTGTAGCAGCTTTTGAGTCGACGTCGGTCTTTGCAAGCTCCTGCTCGACGGCGTTTGGGCGAGCGAGAGGAAACACGGGCCCCGGCGGGGCAGCGGCGTGCTGGGCCGGTCCCGCGCGAAACCGGCACATCCCTGCCAACGCCCCCGGTGCGGAGCCTTCGCCGGGAGGCAGGAGGTTGCACTCACGAGCCGCCCTCAGCGAGGGCCCGATGCATTTCTTTTAATAAACGCGAGCAGCAGGAGAGGAGATCATCAGGAGACTAAGCCTGCTGCTAAGCCCGCGGCCCGGAGTCGGGGTTTCCGACACGGTGCGTGCCGGAGAGCCGCCGTCAGTTAAAGGACGGGCTGCGAAGGCGATGGCGGGATGCGTGCGTGTCACCCGTCTGCCACCTGCGCTGGCTCTCCGCGGCGCTACCCGCCCTCTGCCGTGAACCCCGGCCCCGCCGCCGTGCCGTACAGGTGGTTATCCCGGCCCCCTACACTTGTTTTTCACGGTGCGCCGTGCACTTAGCGGCTCAGCGGGACCTGCAATTTCATACCTCTCACGGGGCAGGGGGGCGGTTGGCGTGTGCTTTTCAGCGTCGGGGCTCATCTGGTCTCAATTACCGTTTGATGGCAGCGCCAGGCCCGAGGCCTCGCGCGTGTTTGTCCTGTGAGAAAGATCTGGAAGAGCCGACATCTGGTTTTGATCGCCGCGATTGCAGGTTGATAGAATAAACGCGGGGTGAGGTGGGTGGGTTTTCCTTCCGGCCCCTTGCAGGCCGGGCTGGTAATGCGCTTCGCTGGCGGGGCTGCGCTTTTCATCGGCCCCCGCGCCCCGCTCCTCTTCCTCTCCGCCTGCCCCCCCGCCACCGCCCCGCTCACCCGCGGCAACATGTGGCCGAAATTAGGGACCTGCGGTTTGAAAAGTGCCCTTCTGCTGGAAACCTGGAGCAGGTCGGCCCGCGGAGAGGGGGGTCTGCTCCTCGCACGTGTTAAAGTACAGAATTACTGGGGTTTTGGGTTTTTTTTAACGAAAAGATGGGGAGATTCATCCATAGCCTGGCAGAGCAGTCGCCGGTCTTGATGGCAGAGCTGGGAGGAGCGTGACAGCAGCAGAGTGTGGCCCTTGAGTGCTTGTGAAGGCAGGCATAGTGATTTTTTTAATTTTTATTTTTTTTTTACTATTTAATTTTTGTAGTGTTTCTGGTGAGAGCGTTTCCCTCTGCGTGCTGGGGACCAGGCCGCAGAGGCTTCAAGCGGCCTGGCTGGGGAGCAGCCCTGCTCGTAGGAGCGCGCAACAGGTCGTGACCGAGGAAACGGCGCCGAGAGCGCGAGCGGCAGCGGTCGGTGCTGGGTCCGCGTGCGTTCGGCCCGGTGAGCAGGAGCCGGCGGGCACCGCCACGACGGAGGTCGGCAGGAAGCGGCAGCCAGCCGCGAAGCCGACGTCTGCTAACGCAGAGCGAGGTTTATTCCTCCTGACAGCTCTGATAGCCGCTACGCTCTGCCGTTTGGTAATGCACTTATAATTTAATCACTCTTCTCTTTGAGATCTTCATTTCCAAGGAGTTTCACCCTGTATTTTAGAGCCTCTGGGCTGCTGATTGATGGGTTTATTCTCTCCGCAAACGTTTCCTTGGAGCAAGTACCTGTTTAAGTGGATTGCTCCGTATACGGAGCTGCTCTCGGTCACGGTTGTGTGCTTTGTGCCGTGTGTGCCAGGTAATAGATTTTTTTTTCCCAGTTCCACCCTGCGTGCGAAAGCCGGGGCGGAGCTGCCCAAGCCCCGTTGCGCTGACGCGGCCATCATGCCACAGAGATGCCCTCCCGTCCGGCCTGCCTCGCACAGAGCGTCTCACGAGGAGGAAAACGGAGACGCGTTTCAACGTGAGGGGAAATTTGGAATCTGGCAACGGCGTAGCCGGTGCCTGAGAGCGGAGGAGAGGCAGAGGGAGTTGAGAAGAGCCAAAACGGAAGTGGAGAAGACAATCCCTCGCATCTCCTCGCTCGGGCTGGGTTTCCAAACACCTGCAGCCAGCTGCTCCCGACGGAGAGAGCGCGGTGGGTCGGAGGATGGCCCGCCCCACGCTGCCTCGGCGCCGGAGACGTCTCCCGGTACCGGGCAAGCGCACACGTCACCGCCGGTGATGTCTGCGAGGGGTGGCTGCGGCCCTGACCCATGGGGCTGCGGGTGAGAAACCAGCACCCACCAGCACACCTCCAGTTCACTCGACAGCTAACGTGACTTATTAACAGGAGTTTTGAAGGCCGTTTATCGTTTATTCAGCGGACTCCGGATCCCCAGGGCTTGAACAAGCGAGCGCGTGGTCCATCCGGCCCGCCAGCGTCCAGGGATGCTCGGCTGGATTCGGCGTGGCTGGAGGCCTTGGGGCAGCGCATCGGCCGCTCTGCACACCAAGCCTCTCGAACGCTGGAAAATGGAAGCTGTTGGAAAAGCGCTCCTGGGACAGCCAGCTTTCCGAAGGATCGAAGGAGGGAAAGGTGTTTGGAACTTGCAGGCAGGCTCCCAAAAATGGCAGCAATGTGATAATTTTTTCATCATGTCATATTACAGAACGGCGTGTTTTTCCCAGATCATTATTCATCATCTCTCCAAACCTCCCAGCGTGAGTCAGAGTGATTTTCTAAATTCAGGCTCTCTTTTAAGAATATTAACATCTTTAAATCTAGAATATATTTTTCTGTCAAATCAGAAAGTCACTTGTACACATCTGCAGCTTGCTCTCTTTTTGCAGACGGCATATTACCGTTTTTCCCAGCGCCATAGATTTATCCCGTTTCATTTTCACTATTCTGGATGAAGTTACTGGGTTGTTTTATATATCAGCACTTACTCATGATAATTTATGTCTCTGTTTGAACGGGGTTAAATCAGCGTGATGCCTCCTTTGTAAAATGGCCCGGCAAACATTTTTGGACAGATTATTAATGTGATTAAATAATACACTTCGTGCTTTTTTTAAACACCGCGTGGTGGAAGAATGACAAAAAGACAGGGGCCAGTCAGAATATTGTTCCTGCAGCTCATCGTCTCCTACGCTCTCTTTATTGCCCGTTGGAAACGCTGCGGTCCTGATGATGCAGGGCGAAGCAAATCTGGAGCCTTCTGCACATTTTTAACGTCGGAGGAATCGCCACGCGTGCTCTTCAATCTTGTCGTGATAACGTGAGCACCCCACTGTGAGAAAAATCCGAAAATAATGAGTATTTGTGTTGAAAGGGTGACACTTCTTCAGGAAATATATTATTTTTTTTAAAAAGCTACCTTATACCTCCTCAGATTCTTCCTATGACCGAGCCTGTCACAGCAAAACGAGTTAATTTGCTTCAGCCCAGTGGCTTTCACTGTGTGAAAATTCAGCTGTAAAACCAACAGAAGAATAAATCAAGCCTTCCGCGGGGAAGAGTCACGCCCAGTTACATGACACTTTGTAAGCTGGCATTTATTTTGGCTACTTTTCCTGTCGTTTCATGGCCGCCGGCCTCCGCCCGCCCTCCCCTGCTCCTCCTGACGCTCTGCTCGGCCTCCACGCCGACCTGGTGCGCGCCGAAGCCTGCGGCGTTTTTATACGAATGCTAAGAACACTAAAAAAATAAAATAAAATAAAATTCCCCGGAGGCGTGTGACCCGCAGCAAATTGCCACCTCGTCCCGGTGCGTCCGCTGTGGCTGGCGGGGCGGGCGGGTCGCAGCCGCGGGCGGTGGGCCCGGCTCTGGGTGGGCGCCGCCGCCTGCCCGCGGGGTTTTGTGCGGGTTCCTCGACGTGCCGGCTGGACCCGTTCTGGTTTTTGTTTCTGAAGCGTGTTCCTGTCGGGCACGGTGGGCGGTGCTGGAGTACCTCAGGTACTCCGGCCCCGCAGCCTTACGGTTCAGTTTGCGACAAAGCGAAGCAAATCCATAAATTAGGGAATAAGCTGGCAAGAGGTGTAAAATCCATACTGGTTTTCTTTACGGTGCGGACGGGGAGCTGTTAGGCCTTCATAACTCGCGCTCTGCGGGTCCTGCAGAAAGCCGAGGTGCAAAGCCGAATTGCCGTCGGCGGGAGGAGGCCCTGTCCGGGCGCGATTTCGTCTGGGCTGGACGGCTGGAGGAACACAGGGAAAAATCCAGGCGCCAGGTTGAGGCGAAGGTGTGTGGTTGTGAGCGGGAGGGCTGGGTCGCGCCGGTGTCGCTGCCTCGCGTGGCAGGCCCCGCGCGGTTCCGCGTATCGTGAGACAGCAGGAGGGAGAAATGACGGCGCGTCAGACGGCGTGGCGCGGTGAAGCTCTCGTTGAGAGGCACCGCTCTGCCGTCGGCATGTGCGCCGCTTCGTTCGGAGGTGCGAGAGGCGCCCGACGCGTGTTTTATTACCGCGCTGGCACAGCCACCGTGCTGCCTTGGACGTTTTTTTCCATCTTTTAATCTTTCGCTCTGACGTTCAGACACGTTTGCAGGAAAGCTCTGCCGTTGGCTTTGCCGTGGGTTGGTTGGGTGCAGGGTTGGGTTGCCTCTCGTTGTACCCCTCCAAATCGCCTTCAGCCTTTCCCGGGGCTGGCTCCCGGTGCCCCACGGGCCGTTTCTCCTTCCACTGAGCGCCTGGTGCCGAGCGCCCCAAACCCGCGCCGGCCTCAACGGAGGCGTTAGGCCCTGTATTAAAAAAAAAAAAGACTTTTGCTTTGATTTGTGACATTGGCATCATCCCGGACGCTGAGGGGCTGTTGGGCCTGGTGATATTTGGGCTGGCAAAGCCGGGGGAGCTGCCGGCTCCATCCCGCCGCCCCGCTCCTGGCCTGGGGGGTCACAAGGCTTGCTGGGCAGTTCCTCTGCATCCCACAGCCCCTCAGTTGTTTGTTTGCTCCCTGATTTTTTGGTTTTGGGTGGTTTTGGGTTTTTTTTTTGAAGCAGAGAAGCCCTTTGCTCCCCGTGCCGTGGCCGGGGGCTGGCGGCGGAGGAGGGCCGGGCCCTTCCAGCCCCGCCAGCGGCCGTGCTTGGCTGGTGGATTTCTCTTCCCTCGCGCTGTGACCTGCGAACGTCGGAGCAGGCGCTCTGCCAATTTTGTGATCTGCTGCCTGCTTCAAAATGGAGGCAGGAAGGTATCCATTTTCATCAAGGAGATGACAGTGCTTCGGTCTTCCTGACCATCTGGAGAGAGGCACCTCCAGCGCCGAAACAAAGCGCGGAGGAACATAGCCGGCGTATAAGCAGGGGTAATAAACCGCGCCGTAAATAATAAATTACGCTTATCAGCCCGCGCTGGTTTGGGGTTTTTTTTTTTTTTTTTTTGGTTTTGTTCTGGTTTTTTAAATGCTGCCCTGGTTGAGCTGAACTGAAGCGAGCAACACAACGGATATTTTCTAAAAGGCGAGTTGCAGAAAGCTCTGGTGTATTGGGAAACAAATGTCAGTAAATGAGTGTTTTGGCACGCGTGCTAAGTTTATTGCACAGACAAATATAATAAGTCCGAAGAAAGGAGGAGTTTTTCCCCTGGTGCGTACACACGCTGTGTTGGTGGTCTTGTGGAGATCCAGGTTTTTAATAGTCCTTTCAAGCTTCTCTGGAAAGAGCTTGATCCATGGGAATTTAACATCCCAAGATGTGTTTGTAATTTTCAGTGTTCTTGATAATGCTGTTTTTCTAAATTTCTTTTTTTTTTTAGTTTGGGAAATAAAGTTTTTTACTTCCTCGCAGTGCTTTCAGTTTTGTTCTGTCCGTACGCTTTCATACAAGAAAATCAGCATTGTTTCGAGTTCCTGTCTATTTTAAGCTGGGTAATGCTCTAGGAAGAACATATGTACATCTGTTTGCTCATTTTATTTACAGAAATACATGGCTTGACAAATACCTTGCAAATATCCTTGTTTAAAGCTGGAAAATGTCAGGCTGGAGTTTCTTTTGAAGCTGAAAATTTATTTTCCAGTCACACGTATACTGAGGTTTTTGTGTTCCCAGAGAAGAATTATGTGGTGTTGTGAACTGATTTATACCGAGCGAGGTAAAAACTCGATATTTCTTTCCTGCTTCCTGCTGAAGGCATGCTAAATTACTCTTTTTTTTTTTTCCTTAGGTTTATGCCCCGTCAGCAAGCACTGCCGACTACAATAGGGATTCACCAGGTTATCCATCCTCAAAACCAGCAGCCAGCACTTTCCCTAGCTCCTTCTTCATGCAAGGTAAGGCGCTGCTTTCAGCAGGAGAGCTGCTTTGCATAGGTTTTCAGTGTTTGTCATTGGGTTTGTGCGTAGCCGTAGCCGAAACAGGCTGGAATGCCGTCCGGCGGGCTGTAACATTACCATCAGAATGAAGACCTGGGCCTCGTTGACCGTTACGCCTCTGAACGTCTTGTTTTGATCCCGCCTGATGAATAACTTGCCAGCTCCTTATCACCTGAGCTTCTTGAAGCAGTTTTTTTTCCCAGCGTCCGCACGTGTATTGTGCGTATACTGGATTTGTGCGCGCACTTTGGGTGTGAGAAAGCTGTTGTCTTGTGTGAAGCCTACAGTGCTACAAACACCTCTATTTGCGAGCGTGTGGAATCAGAGCCACCTTTTTAAGATGAAGCCGTTTCTCTCCTTTGAGGATGGGTTAATAATTTTCATCTATTCTGAAATACAGCTGCTGCCATGTTGTATTTCTCACAACGATTGCGTGCAAATACAGTGAAATTCCGTATAACTTAGTAAATCCGATTCCTAGGGTTTGGAAGATCCACACCCAATGAGGGTGCTCATCTTTTGCCACATTTAGGGCAAAATAATTAGCTTTTAAACACTTCTACATATACTCTGCTTTAGGCTAAGAAAGGGTAAGTAGATCTGTCACCCACTGCGGGGAGGGAAGAGGACGTCGTTGGAGGCGCTGACCCCTTGGGTCACCTCCTGCGGCGGGGCATCCGCCTCTGGACCATTTCCCGAGCGGCGCTGGGAGGTACGGACCGTGACTGAAAAGAAAACGGTGCTCTTGGCTGAAAACGTGAATAACTACCGCCCAGAGAGCAACCTGCTACGGAACTCCGATAGAGTTAGAAAGCTGGGGATTAACAGGCTTCGGATGATGTCAAATATTTACCCTTTGTAGCGCTTAGCCGTTCCGCGGTGTGAAATGTTATCTTCTGGCAGATTCCTGCTGAAGACGTCAGTCTGAGCTCGGTGGCTGTTCAAACAGCGATGGGAAGGCGATGCTAGGAGTGCTGCCGCTGCCAGGGGGTTTGATGTGTATGAATAAGGCAGGGCTGGAGGTGAGACGTGGTCATTTTTTATTAGACCCACTCCTGGAGTCTGAAAAAGCCGACAGCTTTTCCAGCCCACGTGCCCGTCTTTCGGGTCTGCTGGTCATTATGGAAAAGTTACCTTTTTATTTTCTTTTTTTTTTGCTAACATTGGCATTTTTCCAGTAGAAAATACATTTCACTGCATTATTATAATTCCATTCCAGCACTGCAAAACACACAACCAACTATTTACTTGATAAAATTTGGGGAGCCCTTTTTACACTCTTCCGTGCCCATCAAAAAGCAACGATGGAAGAACTCAGACGACTTTTCTGGATGTGGAAACATTGAAAGTTGAGGAATTATCCGATCATTTACCGCGCTGAGGCTTCTCCAAAGGTCGTTAGCCTGCCCTCATTCTGTAGGCTGCAGCGTGTTCCGTTTCGATGTTCAGCCTTTTGATGAAATCTGTTAGAACGGGGTTTATGTGCTTGAGTTTATGGTACCAGAGCAGGAATAAAGCAGCAGGAAACTTTCAAGCCTGAGCGATGTGACCGCAGCGAAGCGTTGCGGGATGACACGAGTGCTCGCCGTTGCTCCGTTCGGCTTCATTTTCGTTCAAGCCCGTGGCTTGACGCTGAAGCGGCGGGGTGGAGCGGTTGGGCTGGCGTTGGCGGGGCACGAAGCCAGCGGTGTTTCCCTCCTGTCTTACAGATGGCCATCACAGCAGCGACCCGTGGAGCTCCTCCAGCGGGATGAACCAGCCCGGCTACGGGGGCATGCTGGGCAACTCTTCCCACATCCCCCAGTCCAGCAGCTACTGCAGCCTGCACCCGCACGACCGCTTGGTAAGGCCCGGCTCGGGGGGCTTCCGCCGCAGCTGCAAGGAGAGGGTTGAGCCCCTGGTTGGACCCTCTGCTCCTCTTGTGGCTGCCCGCCGGCGCTTTTTGGCGTTTATAGTGGTCAGTGTCCTTTGCTGCTCTGAGCGTAGAACTACCTAGCGTCCATTTTCTCCTTTAAAAAAGGGAGGGTTTGTAGTTTTCCCCGGTACATCCTGATCCCTAGCAGGAGGAAGCTGCTGGGACCGAGTCCATCTATTGTATTGGAACAGAATAAAGCTGGGATTGAATCCGATCTGAGTGCAGCTTAGGAGATATTCTCCTAATACTGTGGCTGATGTGGAAACAACGCTGCGTTCCATCAGTTCTGCTTGTAGTCGTGTTTTTCTGCTCCGCACCTCTGCTTCTCCTTCTCAAAGACCGTTAGAAAGGGTCACGACGAGCGCTGGTTTGGAGAGAGGAAGGAGCCCGTCGCTGTAAAGCCTAGCAGAACCATCTTTTGTGGGGGATAAGGAGAATTAAACTCACTCTTGCAGACTGAAAATGCATTTGCAAACCAAATCTTTAAAGCCCCACGTTTAATGAGGTTAGCACGCTGCTATCTCGAGTTAATAAGAAGTCAAAAGCAAAAGAAATTGCCTCAAAAACTGCTTAATCATGGCCTTGAAGAGGCGTAATTAAGGCACTAAGCAAACTTAACGCTGCTCTGAAGTGACATATATCATAAAAACTGAGCGTAACTTTTAAAACTCAGTTTAATCTAATTTATTATCTACGCTGGTACTCATTCATCAGAATTAGGTGGCTTTTCGTGGTGGCAGCTCAGCGTGGAGGTAAGGCAGCTGAGTGCCTTCGTGGGGCAAGCCTGCAAACATTTTTGCATTTCAGTTTATCTCAATTCTAAATTTCTTGGGTTTGTAACACGTAGGGGGCTTTACGAAGAGCTAAAATATTACTGCAGCGTAAAATGGGTAGAGGTGTTCCACCTAAACTCCCCAGAATGTTTTTCCATGTAGGTTTTATTATTTATCCTAAATTTCAGAGGTGGTGAGGACCGCTGACACCAGCTGGAGTGCCGACGATGCTCATGTTAATCATTTCTTACGTGTGTCGGGGCTGGCAGAGCCTTCTGTATTTTAGGTAGCAGTGGAGCAGAAGGGAGGCAGTGATATTTTAAATAAACTCTGCATCATTTCTGCTGGAGCATCAGTGAGAGGTCAGCAGGTTGTGGTCAGCTCGCTGAGGAAAGTTTGAGTGATTTCGGTTCAGTTCCCTGCAGAGATCCTTAACCTCCTGGCGTGGTTTGTAAGGAGTCAAAGCCTGAAAACCTTCAGACCTCAGTCAGAGGTGATGTGTCTCCTTCAGAAGATGTCAAATTAGGGTAGAAAAATACGCTCCCTGCTTGGTCTTGGGGCAGCATTCTGCTTTTCTCAGCTGGGTGAAGTACGACAGCACTTGGGACTGGGGCAACATGAGCAGCCTGCTGCCTTCCATCTTCCCAAGAGTGAAAATATTTCCTTTATTTTATCCTTTTCACCACAGAGCTACCCATCGCACTCCTCAGCAGACATCAATTCCAGTCTTCCTCCGATGTCCACCTTCCACCGCAGTGGCACGAATCATTACAGCGCGTCTTCTTGCACACCCCCTGCCAACGGGACCGACAGTATCATGGGTGAGTTGAGGTCAGGCGCGCCGGAGAGCTGAAATCAAGGTGGGAGGTTATTTGATGGTATATCCCGGTCTGCGGAAGGAGGTGCAGAGAGACAGCAAGCATTTCATGGAAATAAAGACGTCATAGTTGACCTTCACCTCCTTTGCTCATGCGTTTGACCTCTACTGCTTTTTTTTGGGGAATTAAATATAATTCCAGCAAAGCGCTTTGCTTCAGAGCTTGTGTGGAAGTCATTGCACCAGCTAAGTGCCCGATCCTGCTGGTTTTGCAGTCTGATTTCTAGAGATTTGATCGTGTGAGGTGACACTTCCGTATCACGCCGATCGTCCCCTGCAGTTCTTCGCTGGCGCGGGGGAAGCGGCGACGGCGGCGGCGTGTCCCTGTAAGGGAGAGCGCCGCCCCTGCCGCCGCTGAGTGCGACCCCGTAAATTAAGAGCATGCCTCTGTACGCTTAAATATTTGACATATACCGTCTCGTACTTAAATACAGGAAATAAAAAAATATTGCTTTGCCTCTGTCTCAAAGAGCAAATAAAGCTAATTAAATAATTGGTAAATCGGGAACACGTCGCCGGACACATGTTTTGGATTACGCACGTGATTCCGTATGGAATGGCTGCGAGCAGGACTAATGCGGCAAGAATGGAGGGGGGGTTCAAACACGAACACATGGGCATCATATTTTTCAAGGTCTCGGAACAAAGAAGAAACTAAATACAGTCTCTGCTTAATTTGTCACTGTCTGAGAAAAACAGATCCTGTTTCAGGATAGCGTTTCTGCGCTCAATCTCGGCGTTCCGTGGAGAGTTCTTCCCTTACAATGCATTCCCGCTTCTGCGCGCGTGACGTCGGAAAACCGCTCTCCTTCGCCCTCAAAGAAGCCTCAGAGAGTCAAATTTAATCCCGCCGTCTTCACGCCAGTTGCGCGGAAGCCTTACGGATAGCGTTTAGGGATGTGAACAGGTAGGAGCGCGAGCGCAGCCTCCTGCCCCTGGGAGCCACCCGGAAGGTGCCTGCGTTTCCCCTGTAAACACCGCATCCAGATTTTCATCCGGATTCATCTGGAAAACCCAGTGTGTGAATCAGAGGAGCAGCAGCACGAACACGCAGATTTTTTTAGCAGCTGTGAATATTCAACAAGTGGTACTGGTGGGCTGTGTCTGAAGCGAGGGCTGCAGAAGTATTTCTTGGATCTCGGCGCAAGTCCTGTTCTCCTCCTAAACCCGTGAACCTCCCCTGAAGTCTGGGCACACGCTGGCTTTTCCCTGATTTTCCCAAGAAAGCCGTCGGAGCTGGCCCAGCCGTGCTGTCCCTGCGTGGCTGCCGGGGCGCGGACTGTAGCGAGCAGAGCTCGGGCACATGAGCTGCGCTCCCCAACAAAAAATCTTTTCCAGGGACTCTGGGCGGCGGTTCATTTTCTGCTAAGCGTTGGCTTTTTATTTTCAAATCTCTGAAGAAGATGACTTTTATCCAGCAGCGTCGCTTCCTCATCATTTGGGACCGAGGTGGTGCAAGTTTTTCCACTCTTCTTAACATAGAAACGTCATTTCCACTCCGCTGTTTCAGCAAGCGCTGTTCCATCAGAACAGCGTGAGGTTGCACTAGAATTCCAACCATACAAGGTCTGGCTGGAGTTCTCTCCTAGATACTTTGCTAGATATAATTATCCTCGCTGAGATACATATTCCTGGAAGTTTCTTCGATAATCTTTAAGATTTACCATCAGAATCCCACCAGAAGGATGTGAAAAGGCCGCACTTCGTCGTTCTGTCCCTTCGCCTTGCAGTGCAGAGTTGTTCTGCGCAGAAACACGCTGAGAGAGTTTTAGGAGATGAACTAGAACAATAAACAGGCTCTTCAAGGGAGTTTAGCGTCGATCCATCGAAAGGTTGCAGTCTTTCACGATGTCTTCAGTGCGTTCATGGTCTGTGAGTGGGGGAATAGCTCACGCACAAAAGCGACGGCTTTTGCGGTGCATTTTCAAGTCCCGTTTTCCAATTCTATTCCCAAATTTTCTGTCTCTTCTGCGTCATGCCACAGTTTGGTGGTGCTCCGTGTCGGTGGAGCCTTCTCAGGGGGAAGCCAGCGTTCGTTGTTTTGCGTAAGAACTTGAAAACATCTCTCCTTGTTCAGACCAAACGCTGCTCTATGCAACGGTCCTGTCTCCAGCGAAGATTCCGAGGATTTCCTTGGGACAGTCGTTTCGGCACTGAGTGTTTAGGAAGCTGGAGTTCATTCTCCTCCGTGAGCAACCCAGCCTTTCCTGGAGGCTTGGCCTGGCACGGTGACGTTACACCTTTGTGAAACACTGCTCCTCCTCTTTCATTTTGACTCCACTCCCTCAAGACGTGCTGTGGTCCTCCCTCCTCCTGTTGCGGTGAGCGCCGGGTGACCGCCTTTCTGCCCTGTTGTTTGGGCTGACGGAGCCCGCGTCGTACCCCGCTGTAGCAATCCCTTTTCCAGGCTGGAGAATCCACGTTTATAGAGTTCCTCCTCTCAAGGAACCACCCTCTGCTGTTTCTGACTTCTTCCCTTCTCCTTGATGTCCTTTCTTGAAGGACTTGTGAGATCCTTGCTCCGTATCCAAAATGCAACCCGTGGTGTGAATTCAGAGCGGGACGTCACGAGCTTCTGGGTTGTCTCTGCTTGTTGCCCAGGCGTTGCTCGTTGTTGGGGTTTTCTTGGTGGCAGTGAGAGACTGGTTCTGCTGAACCACCAGCTCAGGCCGTCACCTAATGACTCGCTGTAGCTCTAGGTGTTCTCCTCTTTCTGGACGGAGAGCTCGCTTGTGTGCGTTTTCCCTCCCACGTTTGTTGCCTGGTGTTTTTTATGTACGTACGGCATTTCTTCCCCAGCAAGTCACGTTACAAGAGCGGCTCTTCACACGTAACGTTCTGTTTTATCATCCTGAACCAGGATCTTGCCCAACGTTGCAGCCTCGGCGTAGGACATGTCTTTTTCCAGCGTCCTTTTGCTTTCCTCCAAAAAAGCAGAGTTGGTCGTGCAGTACGGTGTATTTAACCAGATGTTTGTTGCTCTTTGGTGTCTTTCCTAGCAGAGAATTCAGATTTAAGGTCTGATGGCTCGTTGAATTCACAGAACTTTGTTTTCAATATTGGTTTTTAGTATTTTCTGCCTTCTTTACGTCAGCACTAGGTTGGTCTAAGCAGTGGGTTTTACACTGCAGTTAGGCACTTCTGTGTTTGAGTTTCTTGAGAGCTCTTAGAAACATCATTTAGACTCTTCTTTATTTTTCTTTTTACTGATTTGTTTCAAAGCCTTTACACTGACACTTCACGTGGAGCCAATGTTTCTCACTAATCCCTTGTAAAATATCAGCTGGCCTATGGCAAGGCAGACAAAAATAATGTTTAGCATTTCTTCTGCCGTGATACCCCTCAGGTTCTTCCAGAGTTCCTTCAGCCGGGCTTCGGCACGCTCTCCGCAGCTTACCTTGCGAGCATCCCCGCCGGCAAGATTTATAGGGCTGCTGCCGGAGCGCTGGCCATGGATCTCGTCGGATTGCTCTTCGGCGCAGGGTGACAAGTCTGATGCCGGCCGGGCTGGGCTGCAATCCTTCTTCCCTGCCGGCCGCTTGCGCACGAGGAGCGGGGTCTGCACGGACGTGCTCTGAGCGCCTGGTCCAAATACGCTTGCGGCAAACGCTGCGTGCTCTGGCCTTTCCTCGGGGTTTTGCAGCCACCCCGAGCTGGAGTTGTGGCTGGAGTTGGTGTTCAGTAGGCACCGATGGATGTTCTTCTCCATGAATTTGTCCAGTTCTTTTAAAATCTATTTATGTATTTGCTCTTTGCATACCTTAAAGCAACTGGTTTCCCCATCTGACTGGACACTGGAAAAAAAAACCTTTTTTTGGTTTGTTTTAGTGGGTAGTTTTCAGTTTTTATACAGGGAGAGCAAAGAGTAACGACACAAACTTGCCTTCCCCGTGTCACAAACCTCTGCTGTGCTGGTTTTCAAGCATCCCTTTCCCAGCGAACCGCCTTCTCCTCTGCGAAAGGGAGCTTTGCACGCTGCTGCCCATCCCTGAGGCTCTCCCTGTATGTTTTCCAGGCCTACTGCGGTAATTTGTCTTCAAAGTCTTTCAGGAAAAGTTTAATATTCAATATATCTGAAGAATTCCTTTGTTCTTAGCCGTAACTGGTAGAAGACGTGGCCCAGCTCAGCGCCGTCAGGTTTCGAAGAGCACGTGGAGCAGGACTGCGGTCCCTGCCGTTGCTTCTCCCCCAGGACCAGGAGAGCTCGTCTCGTTAGGAGAAACCAGCCTTCAGACAGACAAATGTCGGACTTAATTTTACAATCATGCAGTTAGGGTCACTTAGAAAAAAGGAAAAAACAAGGCGTGAGTTACATTTAGGTTCACAGTTTGCTTTGGAGCGAAGTGACTGAGTTTCTGGACATCTGCCCGGTGTTCTTCACGTCGCCAACCTTTCGGTTGTGATTTACCACCTCAAATCACCCAGCTACGTCGTGTCTCTGGCTGACACTGCCTCTTCCACCTGTCTTCACGTTCCTTTATCTGTCTTTTCTTTATGCCTCTTGATGCCCAATTTCAAACTGAGATCACAAATGAGCGCGTTTTCAAGCGTGCAATAATCAAAGTAAACATTGAAGTAAGAAAAGAGGAAAAAAAAGGCGCCGGCAAAGACGTACTTGCGAACCGCACTGCGCAAGTTTGTCCAGCAGCACCTGGGACACACGGAGACCTTGGGGCCTTTCCGGAGGAGGATGCTGCAGGAGAAATGCTGAAACATCTGAGTGGCACGGTCAGGTTAAAGGTAAAGATGCTGCTCCAGGTTAAATCTGAAGTCCCTGCTCCTTGCAGAGCGTTGGACCAAATGGCCTTTGAAGGTCCCTTCCCACCCAAACCATCCTGTGACGCTTAAATTGGATAAGGTGCACCTTGGATGTGAGAAATAGAAGGAAAACGCTCTTCTCTGCCATTCCTTAAGTTTTCTTAAGACTCTGCTGAAGCCTGGGAGGTCCACCAAGCTTGGATTTCCCTGCTGCTGCCGTGGGCGGGCAGGTCAGCTCATCTGCTTCGGGTGCTGGTCCGTATGCGTTCGGTTACTGGTGACTGTGGTTACGCCAACGGCAAAACCAGAGAGCTGCAGAGTGGATGCCACCCTGCTCCTTCGCACGCCCTGGGTGTTGAACTGCGTCATGCTGAGGTGAAACTTGGAGGAGGAATTTCCAAAAGGTGCGATCCCATCACCTGAGAGGTGCTAAAAAATAATTTCATGGAATGCTCGTGAAACGTTCCAGTGAAGTCGGCAGAAACACTTTGGAGAAGTCCATGTGGAATTTAATAACGTCTTTAAAACGGGGTCACGGAGCTTATGAACGGCACTTCCCCAGCCCCGGGCTCCCGCTCGCCGCTGCGCGCTTGCGTGTTTTCCGCGCCTTTGAGCATCTTCTGCTCTTGGAAGCCTTTCGTTCGGAGCGAGTAAAGCCGTGTGGCCAAGTACTATCAAATACACCATATATTTTTTTTTAAACCAGGATGTCAAGTTTATATTTTATCTGCAAAAACGGAGCGTGAATGTGTTTGATATCTACCTTAGCAAACAAATTAATGATAATTAAAGATTAATTATCTGTAATTAACATTAAAATGCAATTAAATTAGGAGTAAGTGGACCAGGAATAGAAAGCCTGTGATGTCTCACTGTCTGTTTTTCCATCGACTCTTTTGTTTTTCAGCAAACAGAGGAAGCGGGGCGGCAGGCAGCTCGCAGACTGGTGATGCGCTGGGGAAAGCACTCGCCTCTGTAAGGAAATATTTACTTTGGAAAATACACGTTTACGGTTTGAAAAGTGTGAACTTGAATCAGAATGGGACGCCCGGAGTTTACGAAGACGAACAGCAAACGGGAGAGATCTGGTCTCACAGGTCACCCGCGTGGTTACTGCCAGTAGCGAGCAATCAGTGCAAAATGGTGTCGAAAAAAAAAGTTTTAGGCTTAATTTTACGGGAGAATAGAAGTGGAAAGAGGGGAAGCCTTGACCCGGTCGCGTTGACTGGGCGCCAAGGAGCCGTGTCGATCACACACTGCGTTTCCTAGGGCGAGGGAGCTCCGAACCAAACCCCGTGGCAGGATGGCTTCTGCACCATCCGCACCTTCTGAATTTACCTTGATTTTCTATTTTTCATGGCGGTTTCCACCTATTCAGTTCCTGTGGTGGCTGTTCAAGTCAGCAGTTACCACCTCTTACCCCGCTAGCTGGGGTACGGCAGTTTTCCAGCGCGACGCAGGAGGAAACCCTGCCGTGCCCCAGCTACCGCTGCGGTACCGGTTGGCACGGGCTGACTTTTAATACGGACCACTATCGTTATTTTCTGGGCAGAGTGGGTTCCATTGAGTTCTCATGAGAGCTAATATCTTTTTTTTTTGCATATGCTTCGATGCTTCGTTAAAAAAGACCAAAAGTCCGACTCCAGTTTGCCTGAAAGAACCGATACAGTACAGAATCCACTTTGAAGTGGTGCCCTGACAAACGGCACGGGTGGTGAGCGGGGACGCCGCCGCGGGGCGCTGGCACCCTCGTCCCGGCACGGGGCGCGCGGGGGCTTTCTCGCCGGAGCGGCGAACGAGTAGTTGGAGTTCGCCGCTGCGGGTTACCCGCCGTGCCAGGGTTTAACGTGCTCCGCTCCCTCTGCTTTATTTTGGCCGTTAAGGAATTTCGGCAAAAGGCAAAAGCAATTTTCAGGCCTTGTTCGATGAGACTCATTCATAGCGTCTGTTGTCTAGCTTCCTGCATCTAATCCCGTTTTGTCTTTATAAAAATATTAATATTTGAATAAGAGGCTTTTTTAACCTGTCCTGCTTTCATTTAAATGAACTGAATGCATAAGAATTCCATATTTCTTTCTGCATCAGTTTGTGATGGCTTTAGATTAATTCTGTATCATCTTTTAAAGATCTATTCTCCAGATCACACCAACAACAGCTTTTCATCAAATCCTTCAACTCCTGTTGGTTCTCCCCCTTCTCTCTCAGGTATTGTTGTTACAATTCTATTTTACTGAACGTTTCAACCTATTTTTTTGGTAGGAGGTGCCTAAATCAGCTCCTATGGGACGGGGCGTGCCCGTGTCGCCGCGCGGCGCGCGCAGGCGGCTGCCGGTCCCGCGGAGATGAGCAGAGAGAGGTGTCCTACACGCTGCGTTGCCGGCGCAGAGAGAAGGTGGCTGCAGCTCCCGGGCGGACGCATTCACAGAAAAGCAGTTGCGGTTTCCTGCAGCGCCCTCGGGGTCTTGCGGCAGGTGATTCCTGCCCTGTGCAGATCGCTGTCCCCGGGCCGCGGCCGTGCCCGCGTGCGGGACGCCCGAGCCCTCCAGGGTGGCCGTGCCAGGACCATCTCCTTGTGTAGTCCCCCGTCCCCTCCCGGGGCTGACGCAAAGGCCCCTTTGATCCATAGATAGTGTCTCTGGACAAACTGAGCCCCTCTGAGCCCAGCTGATTGATTTTTAGGCTTTGTTTGCAGTAATTTGCATATTTTAACTAAACCCACTTTTCTAATAAAAGCCTAAACTGAGAAGAGCCAGAGGCCCAGGGTAGTCCTCATGAGCATCAGGTGGTTTGAACGTCTAACCTGAATACAATTCAGCTTTTTTAAACCTCTGGAGAGCATTAGGCTTCTCCTCCCACGCAGCGCCTTGGAGAAGGCCTCTTGGCTTTCCATCCCTCTTTGAGACGAGGTCTGTGTCACAAATAACCGAAGACCCCCGTCTCCTCTTTGTTCACGAGCCCTGGATCCTGTTAACCTCAGCGGGAGTCCTGAAAGGCCACCGTGTTTTCCGTAGGGCAGTGCTGGCGAGAGGTGTGATCCATCCCTCGTTCTCCGTGGGGCCTGGGTAGCAGGACAGAGGTGGAGGGAGCTCCTGTGCTCCTGAGCCTCGGAGACGTAGACCTGGTAGCAGCTCGACAGGGACTTTTTGGATGGAAGGGTGGAGAGAAGCTTGTGCTAGCTGGCAGCTTCTGCAGGACAAGGTCCAGGAGGACACCGTGTCTACCTTCATCACCCTCAACCTGCTGTGAAGCAGCACGTAATATCGAGGTGAAATCATAGAATAGAATAGTTAGGGTTGGAAGGGACCTTCAAAGGTCATCCAGTCAACCCTGCTGTGAGGAGCAGGGACATCTCCAACCAGATCAGGTTGCTCAGAGCCCCGGCCAACTTGGCCTGGAATGTTTCCAGGGATGGGGCATCCACCACCTCTCTGGGCACCCTGGGCCAGTGTCCCACCACCCTCAGCGTAAAAAATGTATTTTTACAGCCAACTAATGTCCCCACGAAGCCACCCCTAGCAGGGGATGGGGGACAGAAGGACCACCTCACCCTGGGGGAGTCCCACACCTCGGAAGATGACTTTTTGCCTTTATTTTGCCTGGAATCGCCACCTGGGCTGTGTTTCTCCTAGCGAGGTGCTGGCCCCCTTCCCGACGGAAGGGGCCGAGCCAAAGAGGAAAATCCCGTGCTAATTCGGGCTGCGTAGCTTTCTGCAGGCTCTACTGGGTAAATAGGGAGAAGCGAGTGTCAAAATAAATAAAAATAAAGAGTATAAGTGCATTTAAATAAGAGCTGGAAGCGTTTAGCATGCAAAACACTTTCCCTCAAGGATATCAAGGGCTGGTTAGGAATTATTTCAGAAGTCGAGATGGCTGCTCGTTGCTCCGTTCAGCGCTGGAGCAAACCTCAACTAAAAGCTCCGCGGGGGCCTGAAAAGGGAAGATTGAAGTTTTAATTAGAACTGATAGAATTTTGACTTTTAGAAGAAAAAAAAAAAAAAAATCATGACTGTGAGAGCCTTAAAAAAATTGCCATGAGTTCCACCCTGGCCTGTCTCAGTCCAAGCAAATGCCGCTCAGCGCAGACAGGAAGGTGAGAATCCTACTATTTCCGTCTCAAATTCTTAACCCCGTTTCACGGGATCGTTAGGAGATCGCTCGTTCGAAAGAGCGTTGCAAATTGTCTGAGCGTTGTGCTGTGTGTATATAAAAGCTGTTGGGGAAAATACTTGGAAAAAAAAAAAACACTTTTTCCCCGTGTTTGCTTTGCCTCTTTCACAAGGGCAAATTTTTTCCTTGGCAAACGCTGCTGGAGACCGGGAGCCCTTTTCCCGCAGCAGCAGGAACGGATTTAGAGCGGCGGATACAAACCAGAAGGTTTTTCGGTCGGCCCTGTGACGGCCTTACCAGGCCAAACCAAATAATCTGCCCGGAGAGAGCGCAAACCTTCTCAGCCTGTGCGGGAATGTTGTGTGCAGTGCTTTGACTGACTGCTTTTTTTTTTTTTTTTTTTTTAAAAAGATTTTCTAAATTTGCCGGTGGGGTGACGGAATCGGTGTCTGGAAGCGAGGCTGGGAGAACGGGCTGGGCTCGCGCGGGGGTCCGGCCGCCCCGCGGCACCCTCCAGCCGCGCCGCTTCTCCTTCCGCCACCGAGCCGTTTCCTCCTCCCGGAGCCCCCTCGCCGCTCCGGCTGCCGAATGAATGCAGCCCTCTGTGCGGAGCAGCAGCCTGGGGGAACTTTGTGGCCTGCATCTACGTGCTTTGCTACGAAATACCTTTTTTTTTTCTTTCATCCGTGTGTATTTTGGAAGTTCTCCATATGTCTGCTCTATAGTCTATCTGGAATACGGCATTTACGTGTCTACAAAACTGTCCAAAAAGTTTGAAAGACATTTTTGTTTGCATAGTTCTAATGGTAATTCCAATTTTACTATTAGCAGGCACAGCTGTTTGGTCTAGAAATGGAGGTCAAGCGTCATCATCTCCCAATTATGAAGGTCCCTTACACTCTTTGGTATGTTTTGATTAGTGACCTCCTCTGCCTCAGTATTTTACTTGCTGTTCTTTCCATTTCTCATCCATTCTCCTCACACAGGTTTTTCATTTCGTTAGTGACCGCTATGCCCTCCGACTTGATTTTACCACCTCTAAATTTCATGGCGCGGGTGCGGTTTGAGGTGCTGCTGGCCGGGGTCTCCTGTTCGGCGGGGGGACGCGGCGTTGGCGTGCGCTGAAAAGGGGAAGGAGGGCCATGAAAAGAGGGGAGGAGGAGCAGTTGGAGTGGGTTTGAAGAGAAAAAGGGAGCAGAGAAGCGAGGTGGCTGGCACGCGGGATGGAGTGGTGATGGTCAGGAGAAGAGCTGAGCTCGCCAGGCTGAGCTGGTTCTAACTGCTCGCGGGGCAGAGCGGGCTGGGGGGATGTCAGTAAGATTTTGTCACCTTTTCTAACGGAGAAATCAGGTGAGAGTTGGAGTTGGCCAAAAGCACGTTTGGATGAAGCACCGCAGAGAGCCCATGTCCTCTGTCTTGCTCTTCCTGGTTGGTTGTTGGTCCCAGTTGGAAGTCCAGGGGGTTTCGGTCGTTGATGTTGGGTGCCAAATAAATAGCGCTAGAGCGTTAAAGTTCCCCTAAAAGAAAGCTCTGAGATAATTCCTGAGGGCCCAGTGTGTAACCCCCCGAGTACGGGGCGTGCGGTGGTCCCGTTGGCTTCGCTAGAGGTTTCCAGAGCCAGGAATTAGCACGGACCCTGAAATCCTCCTCGTGATTGACCGCGATATTTTCTAGGCGACCCGTCTTCTGGAGGATTTTTAGTGATTTCGGTCTGGGGAGAGCAGTGGGTTGGTTCAGAAGAGATCGGCGGGCTATGCTGAGTTATTTTTGCAGCTCAGGGTCCCCGGTGCTCGGGGGCTGTCCTGTTGAGCTTCCCCCTTTTGTATTTTATCAAAGAGCGAGGGCTTCAGGTGACCCAGCAAAAGGCCGGTGGAAGCCTGGAGGTTGCCGTTCCCTGCGGCCCGTTGCCTCTCCTCATCCCGGCCCTGCCGGCAGCGCGCCGCGGGGGCTCCTTTTTGGCGTTGGGAGGCAGGAACGCGGCAGGACGGCGGTCGGCCGGGGTTCTCGAAGGCCCACCGCAGGGCGGGCTGGCTCTCAGGGTGGTTGGAGAGGTGGGAGGTCAGGGCCCGTCCGTCCCGGGCGCTGGGTTGTAGGGACCCCGATGGCGCTGGGGCCGGGGGGGTCCGTTCGTCCCAGCCGCTGCCGCGTCGCTCGCCAGCTGTGAGCCGCTCCGTTAGGGAAGAGCATTGATTGCTGCTGGTACCGGTGATGAAAAGCGGTGTCAGGATGCGTCGGGAAAAGATCCGACGAGTGCAGAGGGAGTGTAGGGCCTGGTGGTTTCTCTTTCCCTCTTTGCGTGTGATCCTGGGATTAGGTGGGGGGGGAAACCCCAGTCAGAGATTGATTGCAATTAGAGGTAGATTTGTTTCTTTACTCCTACTTCTTTTTTCGTTTTTTTATTTGTATTTTTTTTTAAGTATCACTAAAACTTTTCAAAGACGTAGAGGGCAACATATGTACTGTAATGATTATGTTCATGAGGAATCATTGAACCTGTTTTGCCCATGAAAATCAAAGCTGTACTCGTGTTAACCATGCTCTCTCCTTCCCCGCAACACGACTCGAAACATTGCCCTAGGCAAACAAAACCACTCCTTTCCAAAAAAAAAAAAAAACCAAAACCTAAAAAAAAAAAAAATTAAAATTAAAAAACCCAAAGCCAACCAAAAAAAACCACCAAGGGGTTGAGAAGGAAGGACTGACCGTGCCCCCGCGCGCCCCACGCACCCCGGCGGCAGCGCCTCGTGCCCGGCGCTGGGCAGCCCCCCCGCGCCTGCTGACGCTCTTCCCGCTTTGTTTCTCGCACGCCAACAGCAAAGCCGGATCGAGGACCGCCTGGAGAGACTGGACGACGCCATCCACGTGCTGCGCAACCACGCGGTGGGGCCCGCCACCGCCATGCCGGGGGGCCACGCCGACATGCACGGCTTGATAGGCCCGTCGCACAACGGAGCCATGGCCGGCCTGGGCTCCGGCTACGGCACCGGCCTGCTCTCCGCCAACCGGCACTCGCTCATGGTAAGGCCGGCGGCGCTGCGATGGAAAACGAACGGATTGCCGGGGCTCGGGGAGGGGGACGGGAGGGCTGGATGGGTGTGAGGGCCTGCGGGGGTTTGCCGCTTCGCCGAGGCGTCGTGCACGAACGCGATGGTGGAGGGAGCGATGCTGCCTTTCCTTTGCACACCGTGTCTGTGTCAGCTGGTTTACAGCTACAAACGCCGGTGCGTGCGTTTCCTTTTTCACTTTTTTGCTTTTTTGTCCTGGTTCACGTCACTCAGGACCCACCGCGTGCTTCTTCCCAAGCTGGGTGCAGTTTTTGGCGTAAGGCGTGCGGGGTCGGAGAAGGTTTGTGCACCACTTCACCTCCCAGACCAGACATCTTGCGCTTTGCAAAAGAAATCTTTTGCAGTTGCTTGCTTTCTTGCCAAGGAAAACCCTGCCTCTTCAGTATTTTTTGTTTTCAACGTGTCGGAAAAATAGTAGGGAAAACCGTCTAACACAATGTGTGTGAACCTACAACAATCCTTAGAGTCCCTTTAAATTTAATGGGAAAACAACGGTCCCGTGGGAGCTGAGAAACGGCGATTCCCGGGTAGGACGCGGCGAAGTCGCGCCCGTGCAGAGCTGAGCGAGATCAGTGCAGTCTTCCGCAGGATTCACGGGCGTTCTGTTTCATACTCCACATTTCATCCCACATTTCATCCCAGAAATAGGGTCGCTTACTCACACGTGGCATGGAGGAAGGGGACGAGGAGTTATCTGGCGGTATTTTCGGCTGATTCCGGCTATTTAGGTTAATTAAGACTGGGGGAAAATATGTGGAAAGGGAAAGGGACCTGCCAGATCTGCGGCCAGTTTGCTGCCGCGCGGCGCTGGGGAGGACCAGGCTTGATCCCCGGCTCATCCCGCACGCCGAGGGCGAGGCGGGGCAGATTAGGAGAAGGAATTTCAATTAATCCTGTACATACAGGGAGGAGACTGTATTCCTCTGCTAGAGTCGCATGGAAATTCCGCCTCGGTGTGCGAGAATCCCTAAAAACAAGAGCAAAACCCCGCTGAAATGAAAAGACACGTGAGAGAGGACACCAAACTGATGGCGCGGCGGCGTACCCTCGGGAATATTTTACACATACGTGGGCGTATACCTCTCCTGGAGCTGTCTTTTCTGTTTTGGTTTTCCCATCTCCAAAAAAAAGCGTCGTGGAATTAGGAGGAGCTGGGGACAAACAGCAGGAGTGATTGCAAGCACGGGAGGGTTTTGGTGCGGAGGGAGGTTGAACAGATTGTGGTGGTTTTGTTTAGAAAGGAGATGAATGAGGGGAGACATAATAGAGGTACGTGGAATAATGGACAGCCTAGAGAAGGTAAAGCTCGCTCTCCTATTCATCCTGCCTTGTAATTAAAGGACAAGGGGACATTCAGCGAACCTGACGAAAAGAAATACTTTTGATTCCGCGCACAATGACCTGTGAAATTCATTGCTCCGAGATGTAATCAAGGCCAAATGTTCAGAAGCATTCCAAATAGGATTAGGCATCATATGGAAAATGCAAACATTTCGAGTTTTGTTTGATAGGATTCAGACAGGAGTCCTCCTTTTTTTTCACAAGGGAAGGGAAAAAAAAAAAGAAAAGAAAGAAAAACTTTGATGCCTGAGTGTGAGGCAAGTGCTAGGGGAAGGAAGGAGCTTCTTCTGGTGGCCAATTATTTGATAATTACTGCGTCCCCCGCTCTGCTGCGCGCTGGGGATGCCCCTGCGCCGTGGTAGTCGGGTGGGTGATTATAAAATAATGAGCCTCCAGCGGTACTGAGAGCACGGCCTCATTCCGTGGGGCGGTTCCGGAGCCTCCTGCCACGCTGGGGCGGCTCGGAGGGCGTTGGGCCGCTCTCCGGCCCGCGTTGGGGACGGCTCCGCGGCCCTCGGCGCGCTCCGTGGCCCTCGGCGCGCTCCGTCTCCGGCCGAGGGCAAGGTTTGGTGTCTCAGCTTGAGTGCTGACCGCCGTCACACCTGAGGTCCGCCATCTCGCGTGGGAATGAAAACATCCCAGCTGCCTCCTGCTTCCCTCTGCAAGAAAAAGTTTGCTTTTTGGATGTCCTTACCCAACTGTCCTTCACCAAACTTCTCCCCCTCAGTCTTGTCTGTGTACAATGCCCGAAGCTGAATATTTGCCCGTAGTTTCTGTTGCTTCAGGTTTTTAAATTGTACCATCAGTTGTTGAAATTTGGCACCTGAGAAAGGAAAATAAGGAGGGATTTCTTTTATTTTTTGTGACAGGCTCTGCTCCTCGTTAAATTAAACGTTGCTAAAAGTGACTCTGTCGTGGGTAAAACATCATTAAAGCCGCAATTGAGACTGTGCCATTTGCAGATTCAAAAAAAAACAAAAAAAAATGTGAAGCATGAACTGAAAATGGCCTGGCGAAAGGTTCCGAGGGGTAAAAAGCGGCTTTTTCAGCAGCTCGGTTAAAGCCGTCTCCTCTGCCCTTCCCCGGTACAATTAGCATGAACCAGACATTGTTGTGCTCTCTCTGGCAGTCGCTGAGAATTCACAAAAGGAAATGTGAGATTGTAATTTAGCTTGGCCTCAGGTAATGTGTTAAATACACTTGGGATACGTATAATCTAAGGTTTGAGTTTGTACAAAGCTATTTTTTCCTCCAGTGTTTAAACAATACTGCTTTTAATGAAGAAATCTGGCTTTATTAAAAGCCAGATCTGTGACTTACAACTGTTCCTGCGTATCTGCTCTCAATCAAGAGAGAAGAGTTTAATTTTTGTAGCTTTGTTGGCTTTGCATATGTTAAACTGATGCAACATGCACCCAGGGCATCACTTCAGAGAGGGTTTGTTCCATAAATATGTGCTCCTCGCTGAAATTCCAGATGTAGGTGAAGTTGGATCGAAACAAAAAGCAGCAACAATGAGAAATGGAAGCGCCGGTATCGCGCATCTGAAAAATATTTTTAGGAATATGTAGGCGCTTGGTTTTTCAGGAGAAACACTGAGCGATGGAGTCCGGCTGGTTTGTGTTTGGGCTTTGCCGAGCAGGAGAATTCGGATGCCGCTGCGACCGAGACGGGGCCGTTTCTCTGAAAACCCCGAGCCTGCCGCGTTCCCCGGCAGCATTACTCACTGTCTGAAACCGTAACTCGGGTGAAGGAGTCGGGCCCGATGATTTCTGTTGGAAAACTGGGATGAATTTTGAAGTGAAAACATAAGAACAAAGGAAATAGTTTTTGAGTAGAGTCAGTCTGAAGTTAGCCTTTGACCATTTGATACATTCCACGCTGAAAAGGAAGTTGAAGGGGGAAAAAATTTCCAAAAAAAAAAAAAAGAAAAAAATCAAGGAGGATACTGGTAATGTTTTCCACATTTGAATTTTAATACATGAAACAGGCTATAAAAGGCTGGCCAGCTGCAGTAAATAAAGGAGCAGTGGGAGGTATGGACCGGAAACGTGTAGAGCGCGGCGCTGGAAGCGGCCGTGCCCACCGCGCACCTCCGTGCCCTGCCCGCGCTCTCCCTCACGCAGCCAGATGTGCCGGCTCGTCTCCCCAGACGAAAATCAGGCGGGGAGCGGTGGGACGCTGCTGGAAAAGGGAATGGGGCACTTCTGGTTTTCGTGGAGCCAGGCCAGGTTTACAGCTGTGCGGCTGGGAGCGGAGTTCTGCTCCCCGCGCAAAGGGCTTGCTGGAGCGGGCCTCCTTAAAAGGGATTTCTTATTTTAATTTCTTATTTTGCGTTCCCTCGCTTTTTTTATTAGCGGCCCAGTAAGGAGAGCGTGTAAGCCTTTACTAATTTTTAGCAGGCCCCTGGAATTTGCTGCCTGTCCCTGTTTCCAATTTCCCCTGTGCCATCAGCAAGCCAGCGCGCGTTTATTCACGCCGTTTCCAAATCCGGTGTAGTTGGTACCAGTTTAGCAGCAAACTGGTTCAGCGGTGAAAGCCCGGAGGAGCTGCCTGCTCCTCCGCGCCCACTGGGTTGCATCAGCCAGGAAAAGGGCAGCAGGAAAATCTAAAAAAAGGGATATTTCGTAAATTGGGTGCCGGAGTTTGGGGGGAAAGGCCTTGCAGGGCGTCGGGCACAGTGTCCTCGGCTGGGTAGAGTGGAGAGGAGGAATTTGAGCTGGGAGCGGGGTGGGGAAGTGGGGTGACCCGCTCGATGGAGGTTCGGGTATCCCGTCCCGTCAAGGCCTGGGTTCTGCAGACCCGGGCCTGCTCGGCTCCATTGCCGCGAGTCGTCATGATTGGTGACGTGAAGTCGCCATTAAAATGGAAGCCGCCTCCCTTCACTAGGCCCGTAGAGCCTCGCTTTGCCGGGCCCGTAGAGCTGGTGCAGAACCACTTGGGACACTGGCAAGGAAACTTCTGGGAAGAGGCCACAGAGGCTTAGAAATGGAGCTGATGATGGGGGGTTTGTCGTCAGGCTGCTCGTGATGTTCCTGCCTCCGTAGGGGTCTTCAAGGCCTAAGTTTTAGAAGTTGCGTGTCACGATAAAAACGTGGAGTTTGGGTTGGTTTAATCTGCCTCTCTCTGTCTCTCACGGGTGTGAGCTAAGCGTGTATTTTCAGCTTTAGCTGTGAATTTCCTGGCTTTCTGCAGTTCCTGTTATTTCAGAGGTTACGCCGAGGTTTTTATCCTGGCATTTCCAATTGAGTTGCAGAAAACAGCAAAACACTGACTTTTGCAGAGGAATCTTAGAAGACACACGTTTCTTCTGTAGCGGAGCACAAAGGTATTGATTAAAAGCGTTATAAACCAGAAGCTGGTACACATTATTTTTAAGATAGCACTTGGAAGCCCATCGGCCAGCCTGCACGCTTCACATGAGGGCCCACAGGAAGAGCGTGTTCGTGTGTATTTATTTTTTTTTTTTTTTACATCCACATTAAATTAACTTATGGAATTTTCCACCCCTAGGAATTGAAGTAGCAGCTTGTGAAGTAATTCAGTTATGTCATTCGTACATAAACAAAAAGAGTCGAGCGACTTGGCGTTGTTTAAAAGGCAAAATTTGGCTTTTGCTGTTTTGTCTTGCTTTTTCTCTCCTTAATTTTTAGCGCAGTTGTAGCTGCTGCACCTGTGGTTTGTTCTGCTCGATTCTGGTTTTTAGTTAGCAGGTATAGTATAAATTTTTTTAAAAATGGACAGAATGACGTTACTGGAACAAAGTCTGACTTACCAGGCACCAGCGCAGGGTTTTATATAGCGCCGTTTTCTGCCTAATTGGTTGACATTCCTCACGCCGGGCAATTACAGCCTTTGTCATATTTTTAAATTATTTTGGAGCTATAAACTTCATTTTGACCAGGAGAGAAACCGCTGACCACTATTTAACCGACACCTTTTCTGGAAAGCGTTGTCCCCGCACAAAGGCTCCATTCATTTCTAACCGGCTAATTAGGCGCACGCTTAAAACCCCCTCGCATTTGGGTTCCCCGGCTTTCATTTCTGCGCCGCGTGGCCGGCCCGGCCTGCCTGCGCTCCCAAGCGGCGATGGGGAACGGCGGCCTTGTGTTTAAACGCGAAATATTCGCTGCGGTGTCTGAGGCTGGAGGTGCGGAGCCGAGGCCGCCGGCGAGGAGGAAGGTGGCGGCGAGGGGAGGAAGGCGACTGGTGCTCTGGGCGGGAGCCACGTCGGCTGGAGCTGGGTACCGAAATAAAGCATCCGGGCCTGCGCCTGGCTCGCAGCGCCGTGTCCTCCCCTCCCGCCCTGCCCGTTCGGTGAAGAGGAGTTAATATTCTTAATCCTGTACTTTAGGCCCCTTTATATCTCTGGATTTAGGCAATACTTGAATGAATAATCATCTCTGTTGGAAAGAAATCGCAGGGATTATTTCAGTGGCTTCCCTGCGACGGCCATGGCAACCCACTTCTCTCCATAATAGGTCGCAACCGGTTGGTTTCCCTTAAAATTCTTCCATTATCTCCCGTGCTGGGAATGCGGAGCCGGTGAAGTGTGGGAGACCTCGCGTTTGGGGGGACGCGGCCGGAGGAAAGCGGGCTCTTCCCACCCAGCGGACGCGGGGTGCCAAGCCAAACCGCCGCCTGGAGCCGGGGGGAGCCGGGCTCCCCGGGGTGCTGCTGCGCCGCGCGCTCCCGTGGCCTCCGCAGCGCGTGTCCCGGCCTCGCCTGGAGACGTGGCGCTTGCGCTTTTTTTCCTTCTTCTTCTTCTTCCCCTTCCTTTTTGCCGCTTTCGGCTCCGTCTAAATGGCTTTTGCATACGACTGGCTCGCAAGCAGCCCTTTCGTAAGAGATTTGGCGAGCTGCTTCGTACTCGGCGCTACTTTTTTCTGGAGAAAAAAATGTGAACTTTGCTTTTTTCCTGATTTAATGCCACTCTTAATGTATTTTTTTTTTTTAATTAAATCCTTTCTTTTGCTTTTGATCTTATTTATAGCTGAGCCACTGGTCATATGGAAACTATTATTGTATAGCATGGAGATGAAAGACTTTGGTGCAGTTAAATAAGAGTGAATAATTTGGACCGCTAATACACGCGTACAGTGAGAGGCCGTTTGTGTCAGAGTGCCCTGCGCTGTTCCCTTTTTAATATAGCTGTGGAGGTTTAGAAGGGCTTTGCGCAAATCTGCTTTCTGTCAGGCTGATAAATTTGGACAATATTGAACACGTGTTAACATACAGCACCTTACGACTTTCGTGCCGCGTGTTTTTATTTATCCGATCGGATAACGGCGTTTTTAAGAGGACAGAGCGCGGGGCTTGTTGCGTTTGTTCGTGCCGGTGGCAAGTCGGGGGTAAGTGCTTCGTAACCGTAGCGCAAAGCTGTGGTCCAGGCTGTGGGTGAGAGTTTTTCTTTTGTATTTTGAAGTTAAATTGTGTGTGGGAAGGCCGCTTCTCGGCAGGAGAAGGGTTAACTGCAAGGAAAGGGTGCCGTACGTCTTGACATCCATGGAACAACCATCTTAGATGCAGCAGAGTAGTTATTTTTTTCCGTCGTGCCAGCATCATCGTTAACTACAGGTATACATCTCCATCACGCAACGCTGAGTAGTCAAGAATTAATTTCCAGGTAGTTTTTCAAAGCAGTTTCCCATCCAGGATGAATAGATAGATAGTGCAGATAATCTGGGATATGTAAACTGGCGTATCCAGAAAAACCTGGCGTGTGTGCTGAATACCTGTTACCCTTACGAAAACGCCCGGTTAAGAGCAGACGAGGCCTGGCCTTCTCCCAGCTCCTGACGTTTTCAAAACGCCGTGGTAGACTACGGCAAGTGCGGATTCAGCCATCGTCTGCCCAGGTTTTGTGCCGTGCCCACCAGCCCGTGCGTGCCTCCACGAAGACGTGCGCTGCAAGGCCCGCGGAACCACTTTGATCCTTCCTGGGATCAGCCGTCGCTGTACCTGTATTTATTTCTCTTCCCGAATTCCTGGCGGTGCCCGGGACGGCGATCGCGAAGGGGAAGTGGAGGCAGAGATTTGCACAACAGCACAGCCCGCTTACACCTCCCGTCCACGTTTTAGGATTTGTTACGTGTTGGGGCTTTTTTTTTCCGCTCCAATCTGCTGAGTGCTGCAGTAGGGGCCTGTTTAAAGAGCTGGAAATAAATAAAATATTAATAGAACTTCAAAGTGGGTTTGATTCTCTACAGATAAGTATTATTTATAATCTACACTCCCGGGCTGGGGGGGACGATTCCTATCTCCCCTCCACCTCGGGGCAGAGCTGTTGTTTGTAGAACAGAGGAACCGGTGGCGCCGCTGGCTGCGGAGGGAGGGGGAAGCAGAAAACGCCGCGTCTTCTGCATCCCCGAAGCCGCCACACCCCGCGCTCGTGGGCGGCGCTGCTTTCGGTCCCTGACGCCCTGGACGGGACGGGCTTTGTTTCAGTAAGTCGCGTCCCCGCATCCCCTGGCAGATGGTGGGTTTGGTGCTCTTGGGAGTCCTGGGCTCCTGGTGACGTTTAAAGGAGAAAAGTAAACGACCGGCGTATCTTAGAGGACATCTGAGGCCTGAAGTTTGCTGTAAAAGCGGTCGTTCGCGTGCCCAAAATCAGTCACAGCGGATAAGAAATGGTCTTTCCGTGTAGGGATGGCCGTGGGTTGGGCTGCTCACTACGCAAGCCTGGAATTTGCCAGTTGGCAGGAAAAAAAAGCTACAGATCTCAAGAGGCGAGGTTGGTTGTGTAGTGGGGTTGTCAAAGAGGAAAAGAATTGATGGCTTTTATCATTTGGTGAAGAACTGAGTAGGTGGTTCGGTGAGTAGGACAACCACGTGGGTGGTTACCGTCCAGATCTCTTGAGAACCTAAAGGAGAAGAAATGTGAGGAAATCTTTTTTTATTGGAACCAATTTAAAAATGTAAATAAGACTTTGTATCAGTGTGTCAGTGGTAAAGCGGTGGTGACTTTACGGCATCTTCTTTTGGCATCTTGAGTGGAAAAATCCTCCAAATCACTAGCTTTTGATTATTACCGTGTCTCCTTCTTGACGTGGTAGAACAAGACATAGTCTTCAAGAAGTCTGGCCGAATAACCAAGACAGCCAGGTTGTCCCTCTTCAAGCTGGACCACCCAGCTGGGCTGGAGGGGCCTTCTGGAGGTGGCCAGCTTCAGGGGCAGGTCCAGCTCCCAGAACAGGTTGGGTTCCCCAGGGTCACGTCCAGCTGAGCTGGGGATGGAGGAGGGCAGCCTGTTTCGCTAGTCCTGTTCTTTCAACGGCGCGGAGAAAAAAAAAACACTTTTTCTCCTCAGAAGGATGTCATCAGGATTTTATTGCCTTGAGATTTCAGAAAGTGGAACTGCTGAGCTCCAAGCGCCCCGTAACAACCGATTCGCTCTCAAAACCAAGTAGCGCCGGTTCCAGTCTTTTCTCAGCAGCTCGTGTTTGAAAAATTCAAATGTCTCAAGCAGGAGAGAGTTTTTCTCTCTGCTCTTTTGCACTCGCTTTCGGTTATTTGCGTTTCGTCTAGTAGGAAAAGATTTTCTCGAGTTCCCCTTGGCAGGATTCCCTTTTATCTTTCTCGCTGCGGTCTCGACGTGCTGTTAACAATTATCCTCTATTATCTTGTAAGTCTGATTAGAAACATCCTTCCATCTTTTTATCCACCCGAGTCCTTTGCTTTTTGAGAAGAAAAGAGCGATTTGCGGTTCTCCGCCAGGTTTATCCCCCCTTCCGCTCGGAGTCGCGGCGTTGGCGGGGACGGTGCCTCTTGAGTTTGGGACTCGGTGGGTGATGAAACGCAGCGAGGGCTCGTTTGGATGGGCCTTCTCGTTTGGGAGAGGCAGGTGACACGTTACGGTGTTTGGGGGGAGCGGGGGCCGCGCCGCTCGCTGCCGCAGCTCCCGCTGTCAGAGGCGTTACGGGGGAAAAAAAAAAAAATGGCAGGCCTGCGAATCCGATCCCCCAGAATGAAAGTGGAATGCCAAATTGAAATTCCTGCAGGATTTCCAGTGGCGATGGGGGAATTGAGAAGCCCACAATTAAGCATATGGGCATTAAGATAATTGTCAGATCTGCTGGCGGACGTGATGGAAGACAGATGGGGAGGAATCGGTGCGCTCGGCTGCAGCACCCTGGGAGACGGTTTGACGTTTTACCTGCCTGAGCTGCTCCGCTGCGTTTGTCGCGGGGCGTGCGGCGCGGCGGCCTCCCGGGCGGCCTGCGCGGCGTGCGCGGTACGGCTGTACGGGCCATCTGCGCCCTCTAGTGAAACGCGTCCTGCTGCCATCGCCCCATCCGTCTCTTGGGGTCCCCATCCTTCTCTTGGGGTCCCCATCTCGGGGTCCCCAGGGCTTGGGGCTCAGCCGGCTGCACGGCCTCACCGCTGCCTCTCTCCTCCCCGGCAGGTCGGAGCGCACCGCGAGGACGGGGTCAGCCTCCGCGGGAGCCACTCGCTCGTGCCAAACCAGGTCCCTGTCCCCCAGCTGCCCGTCCAGTCCGCCACGTCTCCGGATTTGAACCCGCCCCAGGATCCCTACAGGGGTGAGTACCGCCCGGCCCGGGACGCGGCGTCCCCAAACGTACGGCGGTGACCGTGCTGGAGGGATGAGGTGTCTGGGTTTTTGGTCACGGGGGTGTTGGAGGCTGTAACGCAGCGCGGGGCGGGGCGGGGACAGCCAGTTTAGATCCCAGGACTGCTTTGAGCAGCAAAATTAAGAGCGTAGAAATGACCCAAAAAGGTGTGAGGTCAAGGTGAGACGCAGCCCTGCAGATTTCCCACCGCCTGTACGGTTCTGCCTGCAGCAAAGATGGCGCTGGAGTGCCCCTCCTTGGCTCGCGGGGTGCGGTGCGCTGTCCGGAGCCCGGCAGATTCCTCACCAAACCCAGAGAGCGTCAGGGGTTTGTCGTTTTTCCTAGAGACAGCCGGGAGTACGCCGAAGCGCGGAAGAAAGAGGTCAGACTCTCAACTAACTCGTCCCTGTGTTTTCTCGCAGGCATGCCAACCGGCCTGCAAGGGCAGAGCGTTTCTTCGGGCAGCTCCGAGATCAAATCCGACGACGAGGGAGACGAGAACCTCCAGGACACGAAGTCTTCTGAGGACAAGAAACTAGAGGATGACAAGAAGGATATCAAATCAATTACTAGGTCAAGATCTAGGTAACAGTATATAATAGTGTCGCTTCATTTAATTCCTTTACTGGATTTTGATGAAGTGAACAGAACAGGAGGAAACTCTGAGGTTTTTTCCTGGCAGGTAAAACCACAGCCTAAGTGAACGGCCTGGCTGTTCCGGCCGTAGCCGGTGCCTCTCTGGTACCTGTGCTCCAGGACGCTGGCAAATCCGAACAATTCGCTAATTTGGCCGCTGAGCACGTTCTCCCCAACCTCGAAAGAAATTGCGTTACGCTAAAACGTTTGAATTAGGCTGTCATTCCTCTCTGCCTGTGCTTGCAAGTTGGAATACGGTGTGGATTTGCGTCTTGTTACAAACGTGCCAAGAGCTGGTCGCACCTGCAGCTGCACTAACGAACCGCGTGCTTTTCTCCCACCTCTGAAAGACGTTTGGCGTTCCCAGTCCTCAATTTCTGCACCTCTAGGGCTCCTGAGGTTCAAGCAAAGGGTTTGGAGGTCTTTACGTGTTCAATATATTCTTTATAAATTTGGGGAAGGTATCAGTGAAGTCCTAGCTGGGTTGTATCGTCTGGGAGCTCGTGCCCGGGGTGAACGCGAGCGGTGTCTGCGGGTGCTGCGGAAGCGCACCCAGCACGGGACGCGCTTGACGTCCGCCCCTTGAATTTCTCACCTCTCTTACGACTGGAGAAAACAGGTGACGCTGGAGATTTTCTCTGAATAAATGTAGAAGTGGGGCTTTCGTGTGCGGTTACGACACGGTAAGAGGGAAGCACCTTTCCGCTGACGTGAGGTGATCCTAGCTCTTGATAATTCAAGAACTAGGCTGTCGCTTGTGCCTGTTTATACACGCTTTGAAGCTTTTGTAGGCTAACATTTTGGCTTTCCACATGCTTGCAGCTTTAAAAGGTTACTCCTGGTATTTAGTTGTGTGTCTGAATCCGTGTTCTTCGGGCCGCTGAAAATTTCTGACTCCGTTTGCATAACCAATTCCAATTATAGAGTGCCCGTGACTCGCCAGTGGATGTGTTTTCGGCTTGAAAATCATAATTTTCTCTGCCTTACAGAATGGAAAGCTTCAGGACAAAACCAGGGCTTTACTCCACTCAGCGTAAAATTTAACGGGGCTGAGTTTTGCGCAGGTTTGGTGGAGGTGGGACAGCAAATGAGGATCGCTCTGAAGGCGCCTGCTCAGGAATCGTAGCCCTAGTTTTGGACAAAGTCTGTTGAAAAGCTTTGCGCTGCTTGGTTTCCACATCATTAGAAAATGATGTGTTCCTTTTGTCTCCCAGCAATAACGACGATGAAGACCTGACACCGGAGCAGAAGGCCGAGAGGGAAAAGGAAAGGAGAATGGCCAACAACGCTCGGGAGCGCCTGCGCGTCCGCGACATCAACGAGGCGTTCAAGGAGCTGGGCCGGATGGTGCAGCTCCACCTGAAGAGCGACAAACCCCAGACCAAGCTCCTGATTTTACACCAGGCCGTGGCCGTCATCCTCAGTTTAGAGCAGCAAGTCAGAGGTGAGCGTGCCGCCTCTTCTATCTCCTTACGCCCCTCCCGGGCTTCGGGAGCCTTTCTGGATTGGGGGAAACCGTGCCAGGGGGAGAGGGAAAACCTAACCCCTGCACCCAGAGCCCGCCGGGCACCTCCGAGCACCCGGGGCGTCGTGTTCCCCTGCAGCTCCGGCACCACGCAGCCTCGCCACGTTTTACCTTCTGTAGCGAGATCCAAATTCAGTGTTAAGCCTGGCTGCTCCTTAGCGAAGCGCAAACGCGGTGGTGTTTGTGGAGCTCGCGTACGGAGTCGTACCGCGCTTCCGCGCTTGACCTGACCGAGCTGCGTCCTCCGCTCCCGCCCGCTGAATTCCCGTGGTGCGACTGGAACAAGTGACCGATGATTTTTGAAATGCCTGGCAATGAATCTGCTAGAAAAACGTGGATGTTTGAAACCACCTTTTCATAGAATCATGGAATGGTTTGGGTTGGAAGGGACCTTCGGAGGTCAGCCAGTCCAACCCCCCTGCCAGGAGAGGGACGATTGTGACAAAATTGAATTTTGCTTCGATTCAACAGAAAGAAACCTGAATCCTAAAGCGGCGTGTCTGAAAAGAAGGGAAGAAGAGAAAGTCTCTTCGGATCCTCCTCCGCTTTCCCTGGCGGGCCCCCACCCCGGGATGGGAGACGCCTCCAACCACATGGGACAGATGTAAAAAAGGCAAGTTGGTTTTCGGCCCTGCCCCGCGCCCCGAGGGGTTGCCCCCCCGTTCCAGCCCCAGACCCGCCCCTCCGAAAGCGATTTTCGCGCTTGGTTTGCAGGTGGGTTGCTGGAGGAGGGTCTGTCGGGCCGCGCGCGGCGCTCTCCGTGACTGATGAGGTTTTTTACTTCTTCCGCAGGTCCAAGTTGCCACATTTCTTCATTTAAAGCAAGAGACCACTTCCTTAACAGCTGTATTATCTTAGACCCACATAAACACTTCTCCTTAACCCCTTTTTTTGTAATATAAGACAAGTCTGAGTAGTTAAGAATCACAGACGCAAGCGATTTCAGCATTCCCGATTATTAAAAGCGAGAAAAACAAACAAACAAACAAAAAGTGCAACTTGAGGGACGACTCTCTTTTCACATATCACGCAGAATGTCTAACGCAGTACGTTCCGAGCTGTCGGTGCGCAGCCCAGAGACTGAATGGCAATCTTCTCCACACTGTGGGACAATGCATTTGTGCCTAAACTTCTTTTTGGAGAAAAAAAAAAAAAAAGAAAAAAAAAAAAAAAAAAAAAAAAAAAAAAAAAAAAAAAAAAAAAAAAGAAAAATATAATTAATTTGTAAGTCTGAAAAAAAAAATATTTAATTTAAAAATTGTAAACTTGCAATAATGAAAAAGTGTACTTCTGAAGAAAAAAAAAACAAAAAAAAAGAGCGTTTTTGTTGGTGTGCTAGACAGCTAGTGTTTCTACTTACTGGATATTAAAAGGGAAGCTTTGCTGCCCAGAGATTTACAAAACCAGCAAACGTCCTAATGAAAACAGAAGCGATGACATTAGCCATTCCTTAGGGTAGGAGGAACAGATGGATCTTATAGACCTATGACAAATATATATATATAAATATATATATAAATATATATTAAAAATTTAGTGAATATGGTAAGCTTTTGTTCATTTGTTTCAGACTTTTTTGCTCCTGTAAAAAAATAGTACTGATTAACTTTTTTAAAAAGAAGATTTTACTGTAAATAAGGGATTTTTTTGTCTTATTTCTGTCCCTCTCTCCCCTGGTTTTTTTGTTATTGTGACCTGTAGTGCCAACTCTGTCTCTGGAGGGGTAGTGCAGGACGAAACGCTGACCCTGACGTTGCTTCTCATTCATAACTAAACGTAGAGAGTTGTTTCTTCGGGCTTTGGGGAAGACAGGACTTCGGGGCCGGCGCCGCGCCGGCAAAGCCCGGGCGCGCGGGAGCGAGAGCCCCCCCCGGGCGCCCCCGCGCCGCCCCGCTCGCCCCTTTTCTGGGATTTTTCCGAGGTACAAGGTTAGAATGCTACAATGTTACCACTGTGCCTTCCAATGTTTATATCATCGGAAACATGACATAATCAAAGTGGCTGTGATTAACGAAGCGACCCGAGTGTTCCCCGGTGTGTGTAGCCTGCGTGGCGTGCGGTGAGGCGGTGCTGAATACATGGGCAGATTTGGGGGTGGGAGGGCGCGGGGAGGGGGGGGATAATCGCAAGCAGTGTGGCAGATTCGATCGACTTCTTTTTTTTTTTTGTTGGTTTTTTTTTTCCGGTGTTCTCTCGTTTTTTAAGTGGATTATTTACGCGTAGACCACTGGCTGCCTCCTCCTTTCGTCGCGAAATGCCAATTCTGGTCGCCGTGCAGCGTTACAGCGAGCCTTACCGGTCCTAAAGCATTAAGTTGCACTTTTCTGGAGGAGGGGCGGCAGCGCAGGATTTCTCTGGCCAGTACGAACGACCTTTTTTTTTCCTGAACTTACCAGTACCATAGCTCAAAACGTCGGCACAGCAGCTCATCAGATCACTAGCTTTGAAGTCTGGGCACGATTGAACCAACTTCCCTAGCGAACCCGAAATCCCGCTCGGCGTTGGCGTGCAGTGCGGTTACCAGATAGTGCTCCCAGTGAAGTATTTGTCGGCATCCTTTTGTCTCTAATTCCAGCTTCTCTTTCGACAGCCACACCGACCTGGCGTGTATCTGAAATCCAACCTCCCTGTTCGAGTAGATTTCCCACCTTAGCGACACCGAATAAATGCCATCAGTCCATCCAACGGTCTAAACGTTCCATCTGTTCTCCTGTTTTTGCCAGTTCTAGAGTCACGGAAAAGACATTTGTAAATTTTATGCAACAAATGGCAAACGTATCATTATTTTGAAATGGTGTATGTAAAAGTTATATTTTTACATGTAGACTCTTGTTATTATGTGTTTTACTACATTGTATCGGGGTTTTTTGTTTATAAAGATCTGTGTGGTTGCAAAGAAGTCTCATTTAAATGAAATAGCGAGATACCAGAATGGGAATTTTCTCTTTGTTTCTGACAACGTAAAGAACAAACGCGATAGTTTACCACGTGCTCACCTTCGACGTCCCCGTGCCCGTTTGGATTAGCTGTGTGCGTGCTGGGAACCTGTAAATACGTTCGGTAGCGAGAAAACTCTCCGTGTTTTGATTTTGTCGATAAGTTTCTCAAATGTGGAGGTGGATTCAGAGCGCGCTGAGGCTTCCTTCCGACTTCCGAGGGCTTTATCGCCGGAGAGACGCCGGACTTGGAGCAGGCCTGGTTTAGCTGAGAGGGGGTTTAATAAAGCTGGAGCCCGGCCGGCGACGGGCGCCGATCCCCACGGCGGTGAGGGCTCCGCCGCGCCGCGCCCCGCGGGTTCTTCCTCCCCCCGGATGGCGTGAAGAGCGCGATGCCGACGAACAAGCCATAGATTAATTTTTATTTTCCAGGAGACCTCAGACCCCGGTGGACCACGCTGGGTTCCGGTCTGTCCGAGCGCACCACTCGGTCGGGGTAGGGAGCGGCAAGGCGATCGTCACCGAGATGCTGAGGACTGATAAACGATGTAAAAAAAATTAATAATTATAAGACCAACTTCACGTTTATTTAAAACAATCTGTGGACAGAAAATAAAGGACGAGTTTAAGTTTCTGGAACTTCAAAAAAAAAAAAACAAAGGAAAAGCTTTTCTTGTTCCGCTCGCACTCGGCTCTCGCTGGACTGGAGGAGCAGCTCGGGGCGGTGCCCGGCGGCCGCGGCGCTCCCGGCCCTCGTGGGATGGATGCCGGCCGCAGCGCTCCCAGGCCGGATGCGACCCTCCTGGATTTAAGAACCGAGGATCCTGGCCAGCTTCCACTCCGGAGGAGGCAAGATTTAAAAGGAAGAACAAAAACCAAAACCCCGCGCGCGTGTAAATCCGTCATTTTTTCCGTTACTGCCCAGCCCAGGTAAGGCGTGCGCACCGCGAGCGGCCTCTCTCCGCTCAGCAAAAGCGAGGAAGGTTTTGGGAAGCCGTGCCCTGCGGTAATGAAAGCGGGCGAAGAAACTCTGGAAGAGCGGAGGAAATACTAGAATAGCAGCTTTTCCAGCACGGATCCACCTCCACATTCAAGTAATTTATGAATATGCTGAGTAGGGAATCTGTTCATCTAGGACTTCTGTACCATTTGTCTTCTGTGTAGCTGCGAGGAACACTAACGTTTCGACAACTGTCAGTCCTACCAGTGATGCAACTTGTACTGATTCAGTCTTCCGAGGTTTTTTGGGGTTTTTTTTTTTTCAGTTTTTTGGGGTTTTTTTTCTTTTTTTTCAGGGATCGGGGTGGGCGAAGGCGCCGAAGACGGGTGGTCAGGGAGCGGAGGGGTTCACCTTTGTATCCGATAGGCAGAATACGATCCGTGTCCAAAAGCGAACAATCCCGAATCTTGCCAGGAATGAAGAGATTTCAGCGGAAACAAGCACAAATTAAAAAGACTAAGAGAAAAAAAAAATTAAAAAAAAAGAAAAAAAAAAAAAAAAAAAAAAATTAGTCCA
>JAAGAY010140941.1:21027-52127 GCA_011801015.1 Ardeotis arabs | reverse complement strand
AAAAAAAAAAAAAAAAAAAAAAAAAAAAAAAAAAAAAAAAAAAAAAAAAGTGCTGATGGGGGACAGCAAATGCAGTTGTGGCAAATAAGAAACCTTGCCCCTGACGAGCCCCTTCCACCCAAGGACCAGAAAGTGGTTCATAACCAGTAATGAGCGCATGCTGGGATTATTGCCAAAGGTGAAAATTAATCAAAACAACCTTTTTTTTTTCATTCTGCAGGAGCTGAGCTCAGTCCTACCTGCACCTCTTCCTACAATCTGCACTGGTGCAGAGGACTTCATTTCGTTGGCGTCGATGGGAACACATTGATTTAAGCCAAGGAATGAACTGGGAGGTCTTTTTAGAAAACCAGATTCCTTTGCTGGTTTGCTGTGCTCCTCAACTTGACCACGATGAGGCTTCTCAGAACATTTGGGCTGGACAGCCCACCCCATTGACGTCAGAGCTGGGCTCCCGTGGGGCTGCCAGAGGAGCAGGAGCTGGTGGCTGGGTTGCCAGGAGGGAATGTAGAGGATGCTCTTGGCTACCAGAGGGATGATGCATTCTGCAAGCTTACCATTAGATTTTTAACAACAATAAAATAAAAAATAATTTTGCAATGGGTCACAGGTAAAGTTGCTGAAGTTTAGGTTTGAAAAGTTTGTTCCACATAAAAAAAAATAAAAGTAAAAATCAGACACTTCCTCCAGTTACAACAGAAGACTCTGGACCTTATAAAACGTCTCCCAGGAAGGCTGAGTTGAACTTGTTGTGACAGGGACCCCAGAAGAGCTGTGCGATTTGGGTTTGTAATGGAAACCTTTGCCACCTTAGACAGCGTTGGAATTACGATCATACTTTACAGGCAGTGCGACCCCAGTAGTGTTTTCATGTTATTTTTATCTAACAGCTCTGCAAACATGAGATTCAGAGCTTGTCACAGCTGCAGTGGAGTACCATCCTGATTTATGTCAGGCTGGGTTCAACCTCGGGTGACTCCTCTGAACTCGTTCTCCCTTCACTTCCCCTCCTGCTCCAGTTATGTTTCCTAATATTCTGGTTTACTCCTCCCGTTTCCTTCCCGCTCCGGGCCTTGGCTCGCCATCCTCTTTCATTGCCTCCGCCTCCCTGTCCCCTCAGAGAAACCCATCTCGGCAAACAGATTTCTTGGTTCTCCTGCATGTGGGAGTCCCCATGGTGTCTTTTCTTGGGCCTTCATTACCCTGCAGATGGGCTTGGGCGAGTCAATGTCTATTTTCCTATGACTTTCGAAGGCCAGCATTGCATGGAGAGACCAGCACCAACCATTTCATTAATAATTGCTGGGGATGGATTTGGCCTGTTGCCTCTACCCATGAAGACGCTCCAGCTCTGCGACATTGCCCCAGTCTGACCGGCTTCATTGCGAGAGCGCCCAGCTGCATCGAAAGGGCCGGTCAAGGCCACGCTCTCTGGGAGACGCCGGGATTGATGCCAATTGCCAAGTCATTTTGCAAATGATAGCGCTTCGCTGAGCTCTTCAGACTCTCCGTTGTTTCCGAGCCATTCAAAAGCTCTGCCTGACTCTGCAGGAGCGGCCCAGGCCCTGATGGGAGTTTCAAGCTGGGGTTTTGCAAGAAGCAGCAAGCACATCCGTAGCCCCAGCTCAGAAAAGGATGGGGTTTTAAATTTGTTGGCCTAAAGTACATCACACGGTGGGGAAGATCCCAAGTATTTAGGGGTGTTTGCACACAGCAATCCGACACGCGGTGGAGGACGGCTCCGTAAGGCCTACAAGTGTCGGTGCTTGACTGCCCTCCCGGCTTGGCCTCCCACTAGTTTGCCACGCTGGGCCTGGCAACAGCGTGCCATTTGTCTAACCCCATGATCCGCAGCACGGAAAAGAGACATTGTCCCTTGGGAAAGGGCTTGTCAAGGGCTGGTGCAAAGCGCCATGAGAGACTTCTGCAGCTGAACAAGAAGCTCCGGTGGGTTTGAGGAACTTCCAGATTTCTTGAGTGTAAACTCTCATTAAATCCAAGTGAAATTGCTAAAAAAAATCTAAAATTTTGCATTTTTTTCTGGATTTAGCCTGACCTTTGCTGTGCCCTCCTCTCCATGGGTGGCTGGTTAAAATTTAGCCAGAAGGCATAGGGCAGCGGGTACACAAGAGCCCTGACCCCCCCCACCAGCAACCAGGAGCTCCCCTTCCAGCACCCCGGGGCCGAAAAACCACAATTTCACCCCCTCTGCCCCTCAAATCACCATCAACCCACTCCTCTCCAGCATCTGCCCTGGTGCCGTGCGAGGAGGCAGCGGCCGAGCCGAGCAGAGCCCGACCTCTGCTCTTCTTAAAACGCGCTGACCTAATTTATCCGACGAGATCGCTGGATTTGCCCGGGGCCGCCCGAGCAATAGGCTGGCGCTGACCAGATTACCGACAATTATTTGGGATTTGCAGAGACTGTTTGCAGAATAAACTGGCGCTGAGCAGATTAACGAAGTAAAATAATTTGGGATTCAGGCAGACTTCCCACAGCAAATAGACTGACACAAATAAAATTAAGAGAGGACCAGGGGAAATACATTCGTTCTGCTTATTCATTGCAGTTAAAATTTCAATATTCCCTCTTCCCACAGATCTGTGTTTTACCTTGTCCCCCAAGCAAATAAAAGGTATTAAGTATATGGAGCGATCAATCCTTCCTACCATCTCCGCCGCGATCAAACACAATCAGAAAACAATTACAGCCGTGCCGTTTGCTCCCAGATACTTGCAATCTTTGGATGTTATTTGTTGTTGTGGCTGTCGTTGCCCTGGGAGACGTTAAGCATGCCCTGCGGTGCCAAAACGATGCTCCTTCGCCTCCCAGCGCACAGTAAAATTATTATTATTATTATTATTACGGCCTGCAACAAGTTCAGGGCCTGGGCCTGAGCGCCACGTGGAGAGGCGAGACCTGGGGCGGCGGGTGCAGACCCCCACCCCGGGGTGCTGGCCCCACGGGCGTGCTTGGCTGGCAGGAGGGTGCCCGAGCTGAGGACTGACGCTGCTGGGACGTGTCCCAGGAGGGGAGTGAAGCAGCAGAAGGGAGGTGCAGGAACAGCCTCCTCGCCCCGAATCCTGCGCCGGAGGGAAGCACAAGAGCATGGGCCGGACCCCAAACCGCACCGACCCCCCCCAGGACCGGCTGGGCTCCACCCTTTTTCTCTCTAAATAAAATTTTCACATTGTGTTTTTGTAGGAATCCTGTTTATTTGCACAGCCCACCCTCACCGTAGTTATTTTATCAGCCTTTTACTCGGCTTTTTATTTTTCCCTCATTCCATTTTCCCAGCAGGGAATAATCTCAGGGTGCTGACAGGCCTTTCTCTGAAAGAACAGGGTCTGTGCACGTTACCTGACCGTTTCTGAAAGGGGTGGGGAGGAAAATCCAGTGGCATTTTGGGCTGGAAATGATGCCGAGGGTACGTGCAGCCAGATCCCTCACTGCAATGGAACTTCCACGCGTTTTGCCGCTTTGCAAGGCCTCAGACATCCCGAGCTTGGTTAAAAATAGTGTATTTTAAAAAAATAATAAATATAAAAAAATAAAAAAGCCACTTGCTAGATCTAAACCACCCAGGGCAGAGCAGGGAGACCACAAGAAGGCCTGGCCAGCTCTCCGCGCGATCGTGCGGCGGCGGGGAAGAACAGATGTGCGTCAAAAAGCAAACCTCAGCCTGCTGCATCCCACAGTGCCACCTAGCGCGGTCCAGCCCGGCGGGCCCCAGCCATCTGGGCAAGCGGGCTGGCGGGGACGGACACGCGATGGTCCACATGTGTACCGGGCACCCACGGGTGGGGACTGCACACTCATGTTCGGGTCCAGGCCCCACCCGTCAGCGCTAGCACATAGGAAAGCGGAGTTTTCCTTGCTAGAAATGGCGAACGTGCTTGGTGCTGTCATCTTTATAGAATCACGGACTGGTTTGGGTGGGAAGGGAGCGTTGAAGGCCACCCAGTCCAACCCCCCTGCCAGGAGCAGGGACATCTCCAACCAGATCAGGTTGCTCAGAGTCTCGGCCAACCTGGCCTGGAATGTTTCCAGGGATGGGGCATCCACCACCTCTCCGGGCAACCCGCGCCAGCGTTTCCAGTGTTTTTGATTTCACAAAATCACCCATCCCTCCTCGCTCTGCTGGGTGGGGGCCGGACACACGCTCGCCTCCCCTTCTGCGGTGCCAGCCCACCCCGCCGGCACGTGGCACAGCAGGATGGTAACCGGCAGAAAGAGCTCGGAGGGCGAGTTGTTTGGTAACCTCTTCCCGAGCGCAAGAGTGTTTTAAACTTCTAAATGCCACCATAAATGTAGTCAGGCATATATTTCCATACTGATCCTGGATAATAAACACAGTAGGAGCCTAAAGTACCTTGAGGGACACCCCGCTGTGCTTATTACCCTGTACTTCTCCGCTAATTACTAGAGCCTAAACTTTAATACTCATGGATTTGTTTACCTACTGCTTCATCAGCTGCTGGAGCGCTGTTTTTGCTGCTTCCCTGTGACTGCGCTGGCATTGTCGGGCCTTCGCCTGCACCGCCTGTTCCCGTCACTGTGTCACATGCGCGGCTCCGGCTCGGGAAACACATCACCACTGTCCCCCGCTTCGACCTTGGCCGGCTGCAAGGTGACAACAGGCCCACCCACCAGGCATGCACAGGCAAGGAGGTTGGGAAGCCATCAAAGCCCTTTCTGAGCTCGACGTCCACCCAGGAGCTCTGCGGCTGCCCGCGTACCCTGAAAACACCCGTTAGCGAGAGCTGAACTCTTAAAAACGAGCAGAAGCAGCCACAAAGCACCCAGCAGCCCTTACCCCCAACAGCTGATGAGTTAAAGCCAAGAGGAAGACGGCACGAGGTGGGGAGCGGGGGGGAACAAAGAGATGGCAGCCTGACAGACGACGGGCCCGGCCCGCCGGCGACAGCAGCAACGCAGTGGGGTTTGCTGGGGGGTTTTTTTGGGAAGGTGGCCCAGGAAGCTCGTGACAGTGCTCAGCCGAGAGGGCAGCGTGTGGGCGATGCAATCCTGCGCAGGGGATGCAAACCCATGGAGGCGATGCAAAACCAGGGAGGTGACGCAAACGTGCGTGGGGGATGCAGGCCCACGGCGAGGATGCAAACCTGCCAACTCCTGCCTTGCAGGAGTAGAAAAGCTTCTGCCAGCCCACAAAAGCCACCCCGGAGCTGCCGCCGTCCTCGCTGTCCCTTCTCCTTCAGCTGGCAGGCCAGGCACCGCCACGCTGCCCCATTTAGCCGACAGAATTCAAAGCGTTTGCCTCCAATGAATTGGATTATCGCCCCTCTGTTGGATTAAGATGAATGACTTGCCAAATTCTTGGCCTGTTTACTTTGGCCACGCTCGAATCCTGTGAACTCGGCTTCTGATAACCCTGTTAGGAAGAGGGATACGTGGAAAAAAAGCTGGAAATAGAAATGTGTAATCGCCAAATGGCTTTCTGGGTGGCTTTTGTTTTATGTCAGCGCTCAGAGTCCATCCGTAATTACCTTCATTACTCCTGACCTGAGAACAAACTCAAAGGCACTTTTTGAAAGAGATTAATCAAAGGATTTCTGAGGGAGAGAGGGAATCGCAGCCCATTTTCGTGTCTGTCCCATGTAAATTGAATCAAGCGGCCACAGCTGGCTGTCTGCCACTCACCCAGCTCCGTCCCCTCTGCAAACCCGCTTGCCAGTGCCAAACTCCAACCGCCAAGTGGCCTCCCCAGCCAGAAAAACACCATTTTAACTCCGCAAACTGGGCGGGCAGCAAGCTTTCCCTGTGTCCAGTTGCCCAGGACCATGTCCAGACAGTTTTGGAAGGATGGAGAGTCCACAGCCTCTCTGGACAACCTGGTCCTACTGTTCATCTGCTATCACAATGAGAAAAAAATTAAAAATAATAATAATTAACATGGGATTGTTTGTATTTTGATTGTGAAATGACCAGTGCACACCAGTAACCACAGGTGTTGCTTGGATGCCCATGAAGGCAATGAGCATGACCACCTGCAATGGGTCCCACCAGCACCCCCGGTGCCACAGAAATGTGTTTTTATTTGCTTTCAAGATCCTTTACTTCCCCCTGAGCCCTCAGCCCAGCTCCCTGAGAATCGGGAGCCCCAGAACCGCTCAAATTTTGGGGAGAGCTGCCAGGCCCGCACCTGCCCAGCACGCCCACCCCTCGACAAAGCAAGCCCAGACCAGTGCTCCCACTAAACATCTGCATGAGCAAATGTGAGAAATGCGAGAGGTCAAGGCATGGCCCCAGCAAGCTCGTTACCAACGCAGTTAATTATCAATGCAAATGGCGGATCTGCCCAGGAAGGCCTACGCTCCAGCGGGGCCGAACAGGATGCTGTGCTATTTTGGGGGTGTGAAGCAGAGCCGCGAGCAAACTGAGGGCTCTGGGGAGGAATTTCCACTTTACTGCCATCCATATGTGCGCGGGGAAAAAACGATGCAATATGGCACTTCAAAGCCAGGCGGGGATCGGGCCCGTGCGGGAAAAGGTGCTGAGCGACACTCCGGCATGGCAAAACTTGGCGAAAATGAGTTGACGCCATCTCATGCACTAGAAGTAGAGAGAAAGGTTTTCAAGCACTCAAGATTTTTATTTTTTTTTTTCCCCCTCACTTGCAGCATCTCAGGTGGGCAAGAACTTGTGAGCAACCCACGTATTTCTGAAAGCCAGGCCCAGGGTGCCTGCTACAATCTATTTTTGCAAAATTGGTGCGTCTATTTTGGGGGTTAAGCCATCTGCTCACCTTGTTTCTGTTCGGAGAGGAATTAACTGCAGGCCACCTCCTTTACTGGAAACAGAACTTGCCTAATGGGTTTATTATCAGAACCTGCTCCTAAAGGGTGTCCCATTCCTGTCTGATGCAGCAGGCTAATTGCAAAAGCTGGTTTTGATTAACTTGAAAGGTATTGTGACATCCAGCTTCCACCATCTGGAAGGAAAAATGGGATTTCTGTTAAAAAGGAACCGCCCGCCACAGCACACAAGGCAGCAGGAATACAAAATTCTGTTAAAAACAAGACCTGTAGAAACGCAACGTTCGCCAAAGCGGTCCTGGCCTGGTCCTCTGGTTGATCACCGCTTACCTCCCTCTGCATTTGTCCTTATCATTTCCGACGCTCCCCGCAACACAGAACGCAGGGTTTTATACGCCGAAATAACACAACATAATGAAAAGTGGACCCTCATACTCATTACGGACTCTAGGCCGCAGGAGGACGGCAACTCGCGTAACACAAACGAAGGGGGCAGAAGGCGAGCCGGTGGGGCTCTTCCAGGGCGCGACGTCCGGCAGCAGAGGAACCAGCAAGCAGCAGCTTTCCCGCCAGAGAGGAAAAACAAAAGGCAACCAGACGGCCAACTGTTGAAAGCAAAACCACAAAAGTTATTGAAGAAAAGGCTTGTGACACCCACGAGGAAGGAAATGGGGAAGAACAACAAGAACGACATGAGAAATGTTGGAAGTGACCAAAAAATTAAAAATCAAAGGGCAGCCTTCAGGCAAAGGGAAAACTTCCTTCCTCCCGTGGTGCCGGCGGCTGCTGGCACCGGAGGTGGCCGGCCCATGGCAGCAGGTCTGGGTGCCCCTCACCTGGCTGCGGTAGGACACAACAAGGGCTGCGTGTGCACGCGGAGGGGCTTGCTTTCAGGGTTTTGCCTGCCGCATTTTACAAGGTGTCTCAGGCCAGCACCCGAAACATGCGGCACTGGACAAGTTGGGTGAAAGCCCAACTTGTGCTCTGCATCACCAACGGCCCAGCCCTGCTGCTGGCTGATGCCCGGAGGAGAGCGCACAGCTCCATAGCCGCTCTGGACGTGGCCATGGGGGACACCCAGCCTAACACCCAGCATCTTCTCACACCGAAGGTGAAGGGCCCTTGCGCTCCTCCTGTCACCTCCAGCCAAAATCCAGCTCAGAGGCCTGCAATCGTGACGCCTACACACTGCAACAGAGCAAAGAATGGTTGGATTTGCTGATCTTAAAGGTCTTTTCCAACTGAACGATGCTACGAAACAGTCATCAAGTCTATCCTGACCATTTCCAGCCCATCCCACATGCTCCATGCACCTGCTTGCTCACAGAAGTGGCGTTTGCAGGAGCAGCATGCTCCGGCGTCAGCGCTACAGGTTTTTTTGCATTCACTACTTTTGTATTTTATTTTATTTTTACTCCTGGAAGAGCTAATTACAAACAATTTAATTAAGATCTCTCACTCATTAATGTTCTAGCAGTTCAGCAAGTTTGGGTTCGCTCAGCAGGTTGCGAAGGTTTTATTCTACTCGTTACCCCCCCATTAACTCAGCCCATGTCAGCGGTGACTGCGAAAGGAGAGGAAATGTATTTTTAGTCCATTTAGAAATCTGGTTTGGTTTTGTTTTGAATTAGCTTAAAAATCTGGTTGGGGTTTGGCTAATGCTTGAAGTTCTTGAGCAACGCATCGGCTCTGCATCCCAGCCTGGTGGCAGCGGCCACATCTCCAGCAGAACAGCCTCCAGCATCCCCCACCGCTGCTGCCAGCTTAACAACCTCCGCTAATTTGGGTCCCCGAAGACCCACACCCCTCAGACTCGTTTTCCCAACTCCCATAAAAGCTGAGTGACCCTTCAGCCAACGCCATGCGCCAGCATCTGCCCCGCAGAGGCCGGAAGGGAAATTCTCCAGTGCATGGAGCTGGGTTTATCCTGCTGATTGCCCGGCAGGATACACGTATCGACTTTTTTTTTTTGTTTGGATTTCCTTTGCTTTTACAGTAAGCGGGCGAACGGCCTGTATCTATATCTATTAGATCAGCAGTGCTCTCGCAGCTGGCCGTCAAGTGGAAATGAATTCATAAATCATTAAAAGTGGTCTCACAGGAGACCATAGGCCAATGGTATTTTATTGTGATTTAATGAAAAACCAAAGTGCTGTGAGCATGTGGAACAATCCTCTTTTCATAAGTTGATTATGGGTTTGTACTCAGGGATAGGCTGCTAGGCCGAGCCCTGCCCCGTGCCATGGCCGGGCTCACCAGGCCCCGCAGGGATTTTGGGATAAAAAGTCTCTTCCAGGTGCTCGCAACCCAGCCCAGACGCACACAAGGATAGAAGCACAGAAAACAAGCCTGAGGTAAGAAAAAAAAAAAAAAAAGCAATAAGCACAAAGATCTCCTGATCCTGGGGTGCCCCAAAGCCCAGTGCCCCCAGTTTGCCCCGGTTCACCAGACACCAATAAGGCCTCTGACCGGGCACTTATGGATTTCACCAAAAGATGCGATTTTTCTTTCCACCGGAATATGAATTTCTTTCAAACCAAAATGAATTCAAACCACTGCACAAGATAATGATGTCAACACCGCCGTATCATCTCAAAGAAGAGCAATATCCTACGAAAGGGCAGCGAGGGAGTTGCTAAATACAATAACCACACAGAGGGGGGAAAAAAAAAAAAAAAGAGACTGTTAGGGAGTCACCTGCAGCCTTGATTGAAAAATCAGAGTTACATTAAATTTTTTCCTATTTAATTATCTCACAGATAATATCACTTAGATTGAGTTTCATATCTGAGCAAATTAGTTGTGGCACTATTATTAAAACCTACTTAGGAAACTCAATCAGCGAAAACTACCACTTTGAGGCCTAACACGTGCTAGGAACAGAACTGGAGAGGTTTGCTTTTTTTTTTTTTTGAAAATGAGCTAAAGTAACTTTATGATACAGATAAATGTAACAAGAGTGAATCCAAATTAGCACAGCTTTAGAAATTGCTTTTCCATTTAGCACTGAAAATTTAGGCCCAAAAAATTTAACACTGTGATGGTCGGGGTTCGGGCTGCTGGAGGCGAGTCTTATTTCCTGCCCTTCTTCATTTGCAGAAGTAATTAGTGTGGGCTTTTGATGATTTTCCATTTCCAGAAATATCCTGAAAGTGGTCTGGCTGCCAGCCCCCTCCACCCCGGGGAGCTCCGGCTCTGTGGGATGCGGGGAACAGCCAGACGGACTCCGGGGAAGCGGAGCAACGGGGATGTGCAGGCCGGAGGAGTCCAGCCAGCAGAAAATCCCAAGTAAAACCCTCCATTGTACAAAGCCACGATAGTTCGCAGCAGAGCAGAGATGGCAGCAGCTTCAAGAGAGAGGCAAAGCGATGCCGAGCCGCGGCCATCCGCGCCTGGTCAGGCCTGGAGCAGGATAGGCACCTTAATTCCATCCTGCACCATTTCCTGGCTGCCTCAGAAACATCCTCCCTTCTCTCCATTTGCTTCCCGTACAAGAATCATCTTCTCTCCCTCCACACATAAAGAACAAAGCTTTGCAGCCATCTTGATCCTGCACAAGGGACAAACGCGATTAAAATTACAGCCTCACCGTGACAAATCTTTCACCTTAAGGCCTCCTGCTTTCCCTTTCCTCTGCAAATGTTTCCTTCACAAGGTGAATCGTAACACCCGACTTACCACTCCATCACATGAGCTGAGGGATCTCAAGGCTGTGGCCAACAGCTCAACCCGACGCCGTTCTGGCACCCCGGCGTGGGGAAGGGCCTGCACTGAGGGACATGAGCAGGAACCACAGAATATCTCAAGTTGGAAGGAGCCCGTAATGATCATCGAGCCCAACTCCTGAAGAGAAAGGGCTCCCTTTGGAGACCCACGTCCTCCCCTTCCCTCAAAGCCCAGGTGGGACCCCAGCCAGGGCAGGTGGGCAGCTCCATCAAGGGTAGGGAGCTCTGCTTGATGCCATACAAGACACCTCATCCCAAAAGCATTTCTTGAGACCCCAGAGTGAACACCCTGACGTAAAACCAGCTCAAAAAACCCATGGGCACCTACTGGGCAGCCCACGAGAGGGGTCGGGGCTGACTGGGGCCAGCCACCGCTGTCCCACCTTGCATCCATCTCATGCAACAGCATCTCCATCGTTGTAGATGTGGCTGGATGTTTTAAATCAAATCAAAAGTGGAAATTATTTTTTTTTAATTCCAAGACCTAAAATTTATACGCAGATTTCTATGTTATTCTGTATTCTTAATATTTAGCTGACACAAGACTATTTCAAAGCCCTGCCAGTTTAGATAAACCCCTCACATCTTGATGTCATCCGTTCTGCACAAAACAAGCGGTATTTATAGGAACGCTCCGCTACGTAATTACACAATTATTAAAAACATAGCAGTGAAGTAGGAGCTTTTATCAAGTCATTCAAATTAGAGGCGTTTTCGTTCTAATCACTATCTACTTGAACACATATCGCTGGGATGAAACTGTAGAAAGCTCGTTAAATATATTTTTCTTTAAAATTTAATTACTGGGAACTTCTTCAGAGAATAATGACTTTGGATCGTAATGAGGATCTTTGTTTCTGTTTGTATTCTGCCTGAAAAGTATGAAGACAGGGAGAAAAAAAAAAAAAAAAAAGAAATTGCAGATTCAACATTTGAGAAAGGAGCTGCCAGGAGGGGAACAGTCCTGGTTTGGTAGATACCAGCCAGGGCCCAGCCCAGTGCACCAAGTTGTGTCTCTTTAGAACAGCCACAGCATTTTTTCTTCAAATATTCTGTCACTTCATCAGGGCACTTTAGTTGTTCAGGACTAAAATTCAAAAAAACTATGGGAGAAGTTCTCTAGATACCCGCCCATGTTCTCCCACATACCATGCCACACATGACCATCCCGCCTCGGGGCTGATCTCTGGAGGACATTCCTAAAAAGTGGTTTTGTAACTCTAAACAAGACCTGGGACGCATTCAAGAGACACAGCAACAACCACACGCTGGTTGAATATTCAAAGTTCTCAAAAAGTCTCGTAACAACTAACAACCGATACAATAAATGTGTGTAACAAATTCTATTTCAAGCCACTCTGGTCAGATCTGTTGTTATTTCAACCCTTCATGCCCCACATTGGGCACCAAAAGAACCATCGTGGTTGAGCCCCACTCAGCAGCTAAAATACCACGCAGTCGCTTGCTCACTCCCGCCACAATAGGGTGGGGAGGAGAATTGGAAAAGAAACAAAAGGAAAACTCATGGGTTGGGGTAAAAACAGTTTAGAGAACGACAGAGGAAGAGAAAACAGAGATGGAAAGCAATACCAGAAAACACTGAAGCTCATAACTCACAGCACAACAGCTCAGGGTGGATCCTGGTGCCCAGCTCCCTCCCCAGCAGCCAAACCTGCCCCCCCACCACCACCCCCACTTTATACCCTGACCATGATGGCCCCTGGGATGGACCAGCCCTGGGGCTAATTGGGTAACCTGTCCCAGCTGTTGGCTAATGAGTCACCTATCCCAGCTGTGTCCCAGCCACAGGGGCCACCAGCTCCAGCTCCTCTCCCAGCTCCGGTGGGACTTAACTCCATCCTAGCCAGAACCAGGACATGCTGACACCCCAGTATCGGGCTGGGCATTCTTACCCCACGATCTGAACACTTCCATCATCTGCTGAAGATGGCTGGCTTCACCTTTCTAGTCAAAGAACGCGAGCAACAACGTTTTATTTTTAAATAACCCCTGCCCTTCATGTGTGGGGCGCGGGCAGGGGATGGGACGTACACCACTGCCTTCCACTCAGGACACAGGTCAATCAATACTTCTGCTCTACAGAGCTGCTCGGGGCGCTGCGTTGCCCTTCCAGCCCTTCAAGCAGGTTGAATAGGTTGGACGCTAACCAATTAATTGATAGAGTTTTATCATTAATTCTGTAGATTTACTGAGAGCATTTACTGTTTACACCGGACATCAAAACGCTGACCCAAAGACCCCGAGCCTCAGGTCGAACACTGAGCTCCAGCCGTGAAACCGCTCTTGGCACAGGCTGACATCTTCAGGACGTCATCTGCTCTTAAATCTGAAAATTGAAGCTGAAAACTGTGCTCTCAGGCCAAAGCGAAGAGCCCGCAGCTGCCCGTGAACAAAACCGCGGCACCCAAAGTCCACCCCCTCACCAGAGGGCTCCTTCGACGCAACGGGTGGTGAGGTCCTGGGCCACGAAGCCAACCTTGTCTTGGGCAGGTGCCTTCAAACCATTGCTCCTCTTCCCTGGATGTCAACCAGAGCTCACGCACCTTTCCACCACTGGCATCGCTCGGCGCTGCCGCCGTCCCTCCTCCGCCGTCCATCCCTCCCTTCCCACTCAGCGCCCCGATGGCCGGCGGGTGCCACAGGACCTGCCGGGGGCTGAACACCCAAGACCACTATTTTTACACGACAACGCAGAATGGGTCGTTTTTTGAGGTGATGTCGAGGAAACCGCCCCCCCAAAGCTGCTAGCTGTCCATTTTTCTTCTGGAGATGAATCATAGGCAATTAACAGGAACCATTCTAATTAACTGACATAATTAAAAAACTAATAATGTTTAACATTATTGTTTTATACAATGACATTAGCTTTAACGGCCTAGCAACACATCAAGGCTTCATTTGCATAGTCACCGGGTATATTATTTATTCTTGGTTTCTCTGGCAACCAAATTGACAATAAGAACTGCGATGTGAATTCCTAAATTGTTCCGCCGTATAGCTTCATCATTTATGCCATTGGCAGTAATCGTAATGCCCGTATAATTTCCTTTTAATTATCAACTAATGAAATTCACGTTCATTTGGGTAAAAAAACCCCAAATCTTCGCCTTCCACTTCCAATCACCTGTCCAAATTTCCAATCGATTTGCCGATGTTTGCCGGGTCTTGCGTTTATATTTCTGAACACCAAAATGTGGGAGAAGTGCCGAAACCCCTTGGACCGGGGGAACAGTGATTACTGGAGCTGCTGCCACCCCGCTCCTCTTCCTCCCAGATTTTGGAGACGCTCCTTTCCAAAAGAAGACGGAAGATACGGGCTTTATCACATTAAACTCTACGGATTTTAAGTGGAATCCATTCCGTAAACTTTAATTGCAGAATAATCTCTGCCTGTTCCCTTATCTCTTGATTTATTACGGACATTTATTTCCAGTTTGAAAATTTCTCATCAGTTTCCCAGGGAATTAATTTAGTTTTTCAAAAAAAAGGAAAAAAAAAAAAGGAGAGTTGGGGGAAGGAAATGGATTCTAAATTCAAATTGAGATGCTAATTACAATAATTATTTCATGAAATTATATAGAAACTTTACACATATGAGTACAATCATTTCGTTAAAAAAAATATTTGCACATAAGCTTAATTGAACTCAACTTCTGAAGAAAACAACACTTTGGTTGTATTTTATTTTCAAGAAGGGCACTTGGGAAAGTCAAAGAGCCCAGCAAGGCTGGGGCAAGGGCTGCGCCGGCATTGGGCAGGGTCCCGGGTGGTTGCCCCGGCGCGGACGCCCACACCGCGGACATTGCAGCACCTCGGCCCGCGGAAAGCGAGCGATGGAGGCCATCATCCTCAATTACCTTGGAGTGATTTCGATACCGCTTTGATGCGAAGCCACACGGGACAAATCAAAACAATCAATGGCCAATCTGGGCCGGTCCTCGAAGGGAAGCGCTTGTTGTTTGTGGTTGGGTTTTGCTGTTCCCTCAAAACACCTCCTGCACGTAGAACTTACTAACTCCTTTTGGATTGGAAAATGGAAGCGTAAGAATAATAATCGCTAACGATGCGCTGCATCTCTTCAGGGGGAATGGTGTTGCGAGTTGGAGGACCTGAATCCCAACAAAGTTTCCCATCTTTCTTCGGAGAGGAGATATCTGAGCGCTTAAAGCTGCTCCGGCGGCTCCCGTAAGGAGCTAACAGAGCACGAGCTCCTTAAAATAAAAGGAATGGGAGGTTGGGAAGAAAGGAGCAGCTGCGAGCAGACTAATGGCACCCAGCAAGTGGCAACCGTGAGCCGCGTCTGGGTCCGTTGAACAGCATCTCTACAGCCGTTGAAAATTCATTTCATTTCATTATCCGAACTGTTCAAGCACCCCACTTCGGATCCGAGAAATCTTTCCAAACCTGCAGGAAACTCATTTACCCCTGCTGAGGCTCCAGCTTCTCTTCTTCTATTAAGGTTGCGTCGTCTTCCTTATGAATTCTGGCACAGACGTGACGCAAGGTTCGTACGGAGAAGAGAAGGGCCATTTGCCGAAACCCGGAGTGGAAAGGAGCGGCGTTATTACTCTTCCCGCTTTATTTAGGTCTCTTTCAAGGCTACTTTACCGATCTCTCATCTGTTACGAGCGCAATTCATCGTACATTCAGAAAAGACGGAGCTGCCGTTGAGGGGACGCGATGTAGAACAAAGACGAGGCCGTCTACCCTCTGAGATTTTGCTAATGAAGAAACTTGCAGTATCATTAAGTTGAAAAGAGGGGGAAAAAAAAAAAAACAGTAATCAAAGCGGAATGTTTTCAAATTAGGGACGAATTAATGCAGGGGAAGTGTCTGTCGCTGGAGGTCCCTGCGAGCAAGCACCTTCCAGTCGGCAGCACAGCGGTATTTGCTGAGCCGCTCTGCGAAACTTGACCCAGTTTCTTGATTACAATGATTTAAATACCGACAAAGTTCGTCGAAATCAGTGCGTTTACTCCGGGAACACACCGGAATTTAGCCGGAAATTGCAGAAACGTGGAGTTTCCATATGCACAGGGGAAGTGGGGAACACGTAACGGATGTATACATTTTTGCCCCAGATTCCCAGCTGACGTGTATCCGTATAAACAAACACGGTGCCGCGCTCGGGAGAGAGACGATCCCGTCGCAAGCGCATCCCTTGCGGAAGCTGTCCCTGTGCTAGCGCACATTTTTATGGGGCCACCAAATAAATTACCGCCGTTAATTCAAAGCATCCGTTCCTCCACACCTGGAACAAGTTACTGGATCCAATTATTCCAAGCCAAGATCAGCCCAGCGTGCTCGAGAGAGGAATTCCCACGTGGCGATGTGTTTTGTGACTCATGCGGAGCCGCGTGGGCCAGCCCTGGGTCACGCTTTGGGCTTCTCTTGGATCTGGAGAAGAAGTTTGCTTTGAGTCTGATAACCTAGCTGGACCTGTGAATGGATGAAGATCGCCCAAGCCCTGCTTTTCCATCTAGTCCTTTTTCCGGAGGCAAGCGGGGACTCCTGAGGAGGAGAAAGCAAGGGGTGGAAAGAAAGCAAAGATGGAAAACGCTATGGAGCTACAGTGGGATAGGTTAGAACAGGAGGGTGGATTGATGGTGGTGGAACACTGGAAGAGGTTGCCCAGAGAGGTGGTGGATGCCCCATCCCTGGAAACATTCCAGGCCAGGTTGGATGGGGCTCTGAGCAACCTCATCTGGTTGGAGATGTCCCTGCTCCTTGCAGGGGGGTTGGACTGGATGGGCTTTGAAGGTCCCTTCCCACCCAAACCATCCTGTGATTCTACGGTTTTAAACTAGAAGGAGGTAGATTTAGAATAGACAAGAAATTTTTTACGCTGAGGGTGGTGGAACAGTGGCCCAGGTTGCCCAGAGAGGTGGTGGATGCCCCATCCCTGGAAACATCCCTGGGCGTGGCCAGTCCCTTTTTTGCTGCCACTTCCAAGAGGTAGACCGACTTTTGGAAGCTGGTTGCATCCATCCTTACCTCCCTCACGCTGCAGGGAAGCAGGGAGAGAAGAGGCCACGAGTGGTGGGTGCCGTTAAATCATCGCTGAGGGGCACGTGGTGAGCTGAGGATGAGAGGCACCCACCGTCCCTTCCAAAATTCAGGCACTTTTGAGAGTCTCCTGCTCAAACTGAGCGATACGTGTAACGGAATTTTTAACCCATCACGGATTACACCACCCCACTTGTCTTTCAGAAAGGGCATCTGTTCTTCAGTTCCTCTTTCCTTCAAAAAAAAAATCCAAACGCACAGAGAAGGAATGAGAAACAAAGTGGAATTTTTATTAGTTTGTTGAAAATCTGTACACCAAACCGCTTTGATTTTCAGAACATCTGAGACTGGAACATACAGGTCGGCTTCGTCTTTTTCAGATCCCGGCTGTATTTTTTCAATTTTGAAAAGCTCCCTCGACCTCTTGGGGGGTTTTGTGCCCCTCCTGACAAACGGAAAAAATTGAAAAGAATAATTAATGCTTCTGGTTGAATTTAAGAAAGAAAAGAACCTTTAAAATGAGTATTTGCAGAAAAAGGCCATTGTGTGAGAGGAAAAAAAAAAAAGATGAATGAAATGTTTCGTGTGGCGGTTCAAGGTAATTATTTCAGCTAAAATACGAAACCCACGCAAAGATTTCTTCTATTTTTACTTCAACATGAGGTGAAAAGTGCGAGGGGCGGAGGTGCGGGGTGTGCAGCACCGCCCTCCTCCCCCGCACCGCCCCGCAGCCGGCGCCAGGTGGCGCTGCCCGCCCGCATCCCCCGCGCAGCCCCCGCGCAGCCCCCGCGCAGCCCCCGCCGCTGCTCCCGGGTCTTGCAGAGGGGACACGCTGCGACCTGGGGTGAGGAACCAGGGCGCTGGCACTTTCTGCGTCGCTCCTGCAATACTGAAGTGCCTCCAGGAATCTTTATTTTTTTTTTTCCCCCTGATTTATTGCCGCTATTGCAATTTTTAGATCTCTGCTCCAGCCTGGGAGGTGCGTTGCAGCCGTACGGGTGCTGGCGTGTGAAGCGTGCTCAAAAAGCGTGTAGAATCACGGAATGGTTTGGGTTGGAAGGGATCTTCAAGACCATCTTCCAGCCTTCCACCCAATCAGGTCGTCCCGGTCCAGTCGTGCAGGTAGCGCTAACAGGGATCTCCCAAATCTTCCACTGGAAATGTTTGGAATTAAAGATGAGAGAGCAGCTCTGGGCTGGGGGGCCGGGGCCCTCTTCACCTTTTTTCTGCGCACAAGAACTTTGTCTGAGCAGGTTATGCTCAGGTTCCTCGGCAGCCTAAACCCGTTAAGCTGGGCTGCCATTCCTGCCCTGCTTGCCACGCCGGCCTCTTTCCTTCGACCAGCGACAGGGTCGCTTGTGCAGGCCCAGGTTGGACCCTGGAGCTGAAAATGGCGGCGCACACTCATTTTCTTGCTACGCCAGGCGCACTTGCAGCTCCTCGCGGTGCTCAGCACCGAGTCGCACAAGCGGCGGTGCTGGTGCGAGGCCAGGAAGCGGGGCGGTGCTGGCTGAGGACACCGCACCTCTCCTGCCACCGCCGGAGCCAGGCTGCCGGGAAGCCGGGGCAGGACCGGCACGCGTGTGGGTCGCTCACGCGGCGCGCTCAGGCCTTCGTGGCGCGGTTACCACCCGGCCGCCCTCCGCTCTGATCTCAGCTGTGCCCGTTTGCACTTCGCAGTCCCTGAGTAGATAGGTGACGGACGGGGCAGCTTCAAAGCCTCAGAGCTTCCTCCTCATGAAGTCCAAGAGGTTTTAAAAAAACTTTTAACGAGCAAAAACATCCTACTAAAGCAAAAATGACCTAGCAAAGCAAAAACGTCCTAGCAAAGCAAAAACCAGGATCAAGTTCAGTTAAAAGTTAAAAGATACAAAACATTATCACATGTAGAAGTCCAGAATGATGAATCTGAAATTAATTAAATGTGTTAAATAGGAGGACAAAAGCAACACTGTCATGTAGTCTCCTGGATTAAATAATCCAGGCTTAAATAATTCTATAAACAAACATCACAGCAACAAAACCCTAAGGGTTTGGTCAGAACTCATAGAATCATAGAATGGTTAGGGTTGGAAGGGACCTTCAAAGGTCATGAAGCCATTGCCCTTTAGTTCTGCCCGGCATGATTTTGGGTTCTTTGTTGTTTCCCGATCCGGTTTCGAAAGCCGGCGATGGGGTTGGGCAGCCCAGCGAGCACCCAGCACGGCTCAGCTACCGGCGGGGACCTCAGGTCACATCCCTCCCTCCGCACCTTCAACCTTTCACCAGAGGACTAAAAGCAGGAGATGAAGATCTCCACGTGTGCAGGAGGAACGGCAGGCATCACCCTGGCGTCTCCTCCGGCCCCGTGCTTGAGTGAGAATTGTGTCACCTCCTGGAGGGAAACTCCTCACTAATTGCCGAGCTCGTCCGCCCTTCTCCCACACGTCTCCACTGGGAAGTGAGCAACCGCTGTGGCTCCCCAACGACGTACGCCCTGAGAACGTGCGTTTGCCTCGCAGACGCCCCCAGAGCAACCCAGCTTCAAGCTCCGCAAACGCCCGCGGAAGCACGGCCGTTTATTTACAGCTTCTTGCGGATGGAAGACTCCAGCTCCTCGGTGAGAGGAGAAAGGTGATCACCTGCCATCACGTATCAAATTTTCACTCTGCGTGCACGGATCCGTAACCTTATCTCCTCCAATTTGCCGTGGTCCAATCCTAATATTCCTGATTAATTAACAATTCAAGGAAAAGCACCCAAACCCCCAGGTGCTGCAACATTTTTGGCTCCAAATTGTCATCTCCTCATTCTACTGTGTTCAAGAAGAACACAAACCATGACAAGGCAGAGCTTGCAAGCACACGATGCCGTCTCGCTCAGCGATTGGACCTGGAACGGAAAGCCTGAGGGCTACAAGAGCGGAGAGTCAACTCTCTGAAATCAGAAGAAAATCTAACGGGAAGCGGTTGTAAAGTGAATGACAGCACATCTTGGGTCCTTAGGCTTTCCGAAGCGAAATTCAGTTTGCAGAAGATGGGTGATTCATCCGGCGAAACGTCCGTGCCCGGCTGGGGGTGAGCCGAGCAGCCGCCCTGCGCCATGACGTGGCCGCTCGGGCGGGGAGTCAGGATGTGGTCCTCAGCCTGAGGCCGGGGTTGAGTCATTACATACCGCCGGGGCTCCGCGGCTGAGGCATCGGCGCTTTTTTTTTCCCACCGCCGTGAGAGGCCGAGACGATTTTGTCACGTCGTTTCTGCGATGGAGATAAAATCTGGTGCCGTGCAAAGAGCCGTAAGCAGTGCTATCGTTTCTCGAATGCGGGATGAAATGGAAGCGGCACATTTTCAAACCGGTTAGGACAGAACCCCCAAATTTATCGCTGTCTGGCATTTTTCAATACGTTTCTTTCGAAGCCTGGCTTTCTGATGAGTAGAAGAATTATAATTTAGCCGCGGTAACTTGGGGCTCCATTTTCCATTAACAGATTGTTTATCAAAACGAAGACCCCGAGCACCGGCCGTAGGATGGGGAGGAGGAGATGGGCGTGGATCGCAGACCAGTCCTGTGGGAAGCAGCTGAACAGAAGGGAATTTAATGACTACCTCCAAAAAAACCACAAGTGATCGATTCGCCGAACCCCCTCAAGCAAGGCGGCACTGAGCTGCTGGGTTTGGAGAATTCGTTATTCCTACGTATTTATTGCGTGGTGAGAAGAAACACCGTTGCACAGACATCCAAACCAAGTGAACTTTGCAGAATTACATTTCTGAGGGCTATTTTATTTTGAAATTCCGGAATTTCTGCTTTCCGGGATGCTGAGATGAGGACAAACTCCCACATGACCACTAAAATCATCACGGGTTCGTTAACATCCCATGTTTCATGTGCACCTACACCGAGCCTCCCAAAACCAACGGTGCTCTCCTCACGCGGCAGGGTCAACCCACGCAACGACGCCCCAGCCCCTGGGCCCACGCTCGGGGCAGTAAATCGCCAGCCAAGACCCAGCCCCACCGATGCCGGTGGCAAGGTGGCCCCTGAGCAGTGATTTTTAACCCTTTGCTGGGAATGAACGGCTTTGCACGGAGACATTTTCAATTTTTTACGGTTATTCTCACACCCCCGTCTAGACGGTAAAAACGCCGTATAGTTCCTATACATCTCGTTTCCAGTTGACACGGCAACCCTGTCAAAACAAGTGTAACAACTACTATAAAAACACACCAAAATTATATTTTTAAACAGCTTTTTAACTGCGTTTTTGCAAGTTGGTGAGTAGTTTTCTCATTTTTCCATCTGACATTCACTGGCACCGTGTTTCCTGGCACGGGGACTCTGAACGGAACGCCAAGGTACGAAGGCAAATGGGTTCCAAGCAGCGAAAAGATGCTGGTGTACAAACTACCACTGAGAAAATAACATGGGTAACGGCATTTAAATACAGTCATTCCCAAAGTATGGACCACAGAGTAGCTGTGACCCCCCAGGGAAGGGTAGTGAGGGTCCAAATCTGTGTCGCAGCCACGTTTTCGTGGTGTTTTCACTGAATACTTGATGATACAATGGCTTGAAAATCAGTGAGGAAACACAACAGGACGAAGAGATGCAACAGGGATTCGTGTGGATCTTGTCTTGCCCTGCTCCCAAAGAGACGACGTGACATGGGACTCTGAGATCTCGGAGATAACTCTGTAAAACGACGTTTCTAACGCCTCCTCCTCGCCGCAGCGAGTTGCTCAGCGCTGGTGACGATGACTTCATCTTCCCAAAGGCGAATCCACCGCGTCTACACCGCAGCATTCCTCCGGCCTTACGCGCTGCTGGCTCCCGAGCACCGCGCCTGCTGCCCCGCTCACCGAAGGACTCCTGGGCACGCTTTTCAAGCTCCTGACTAACGCTCAAATAAACGGGATTTTTTCCTGCGCGGAGAGGCAGGAAAATGGCTCAAGGCTAAAGCTACGAAAAGAATTAGGCGTCTCACCTAAGCGCTGCTTTAAGAAACCAAATTTAAATGTGTCTCCGCAACGCTGGGGAGATTTTGGGTAAGTCCAGACACTTCTCCTGGTAGATCTCCAGGTCAATCATCGCTATTTGCTGCTGAGGACATGGCTGCTGCTGCCCCGCCAGACCCCTCTGTCACATTTAGGACTTCAGGATTAGGCCCTGCCCTGTTTATCCGACCCACAAGAGCTCCTCGGGCGTCTCCGTTGGGCGAGGGCCAGCTGGAAGCTCCTCCAGAAGGATGGTGCCAGCCCTTGACTCAGGGTGCTGGCGCACGGTGCCAGGATAAATCCCCTGTTCTCCTTGAGCGGACATGGCCCATCTACAGGTGGTGTCCCCTAAGTCTTGTCTTGCACCGGGCTTGACGCTACGCCTTACAACTCATTTCCTCCAGGACAACTCGGTCAGCAAGGGTCAAGGCTGCGGGCTCCTCTGGGTCTGCTGTAGCAGTGGTTGCCCATCCTGTGCTCTTCTGGGCTGAACTTTCTCGCCCCAGGTCAAACACAGATTTGCCGACCCGAGGCTGCGAAAGGCAGATTCAAGCGTTTCCTGCAGCTGAGGATAACACCCTGCAACGCAAATCCGAGAAGATGTATACATTTGTGTGTTCCACCCTGTTCATGAGGGGAAAAAGGTCGGGAGGAAGAGAAAATCGTAACTTTAAAACCCAGATGGAAGAAGACAGCTTATTTGTTAGTAGGTAAGAGAATATCACTGAATCATTTATCATCCAGTGTTCCCGTAGGCAAGGAAACGTGTGCCTTGGATCTTCTCCTCAAGCATCAGACCATGAAAATAGTTATGTTCCAAAAGCAATCATGTATGAAGCTTAAAAAAACCCCGGCGTCTGTGCTTCACCGTGCCATCCAGCTGCGCAGCAGACCAGGCTGGAAATCGGTGATTCACAATTTCCAGACCTTGCTTTCCTCGTCGCTAAGCGCAGAAAATCAGCGCCGATGCTTTGGAGCAGCCAGGTCAACGGCCCAGGTTGAGTTTTTCCAGGCTCCTTTGAATTTCTTTGAGTAAAGACAGTTTCTAGGGTGGTCTCCACACGTTGTGTAAGTCCCTGCGTTGGTTCGTACGATCTCATGAGCCTGTTAAGGAGCGGGGCCATGTGCCACCGAATGATCCGCTCTTGGGGAAATGGAAGGGTTTTCTTCCAACTTTGCAAAGCACGCAGCAGAAATTGGAAACGGGACCGTCCCGTTGATTGACAATCATAGAATCATGGAATGGTTTGGGTTGGAAGGGACCTTCAAAGGTCGTCTGGTCCAACCCCCCTGCCAGGAGCAGGGACATCTCCAACCAGATCAGGTTGCTCAGAGCCTCATCCAGCCTGGCCTGGAATGTTTCCAGGGATGGCAAGGAAAGTTTGGTAGGATCCTTTAGCACCAACAGAGCGTATAAATCTAAAAACCACCTCTCATTTTAATTAGAGTGAAGCAAGTTTCAGAGGGAAAGCGTTTTGTTAGAACAAGCGATTTATTTGGGGGGGAAAAAAAAAAACGACAAGCTCTTCGGTTCACGAAACGGAAGGAACACATTTCAAGCTTTAGTTTCTATTGAATTCAAAGCAGTGCTTGGTTAGACCAGACACAATATTTATTTCATTTCCGAATATTGCGAGAGGAGCTATTTAGTCAGGAGTAAGCAGGCATTGCCTAGTCTTGGTTAGATGCTTAAAAAATGTCTCTATAAACCGCAGGAAGAGTGAGGGCTTCATTTTCCCGCTGACGTTGTGTTCTCAGCCTAGGCGAGATAAGAAACGCTCTTTATTCTTGCCCAGACTCCTCACGCAACAAAACTCTTATCTTAAAAAGACATTGACGGGAACAGTTAACACACTGTATAATTAAAGCAATAAATTAATTACCAGGCTTCCCCGGTGACTATTAAACACTTGAGGCAAAAGCGTCGTCTTTTGCTCCCCGGTGAAGGATTATTACTGTTTAGGTTGAACATTAGCTTGGACAATCTTGGCTGCTTTCTCTGGTGCAAAGGAAGGATTTAAATTGTAGGAAGGTGATTCTGCCCCTCTGCTCCGCTCTGGTGAGACCCCCCCTGCAGCATTGCGTCCAGCTCTGGAGCCCCCAACATCAGAAGGACGTGGAGCTGTTGGAGAGGGTCCAGAGGAGGCCACGAAGATGATGAGAGGGCTGGAGCAGCTCTGCTGTGAGGCCAGGCTGAGAGAGCTGGGGCTGTTCAGCCTGGAGAAGAGGAGGCTCCGGGGAGACCTGAGAGCGGCCTCCCAGTGCCTAAAGGGGGCTGCAGGAAAGGTGGGGAGAAACTCTTCAGCAGGGCCTGGTGTGACAGGTCAAGGGGTGATGGTTTCAAAACAGAAGGAGGAAGATTCAGATTGGATATTAGGAAGAAATTTTTTACGCTGAGGGTGGTGGAGCACTGTCCCAGGTTGCCCAGAGAGGAGGTGGCTGCCCCATCCCTGGAAACATTCCAGGCCAGGTTGGCCGGGGCTGTGAGCAACCTGATCTGGTTGGAGATGTCCCTGCTCCTTGCAGGGGGGTTGGACTGGGTGGGCTTTGAAGGTCCCTTCCCACCCAAACCATTCCATGATTCTATGATTCTAAAACGCCTGTAAGCCACCACAGGCGGTTGGCCCAGGGAAAATGTCACGGGTGAAACCCCACGCGCGCGGCACTCTGGGACGCACAGGGTATTTGGCATCGCTCGTCTCCTCAGTTCTGTTCCAGCGCAGGGTGACTCACGCCAGGCAGCAGATCAGTGACTCACGGTTTTTATTGAGCTCATGGACATGTCAGAGCCAAAACGTAGCCTGACATTCTTATCTAAAAACTCTAAATCTTTGTTTAAATTCCTTCTTTCTGGGCTCGTGCCTGGAAAGTATTTTTAAAGCCGTCAATAAAAGGCTGTTTACGGACGGAGAGCTTTGCTTGAAGGAATTTGAATCTCCATTACAATCTATAAACCTTCACTTTAAATCTTCCATAATGTTTTTCATGGAAGCCGGCTTCAGGTAAGCTCCTGGGGAAGCAGGGAGCGAGACAAGGAGGTAGCAGCGACGCGTTGGGCAGGACGCACGGCAGAGGACACGTGGGAGAGCCGGCTGCATGCCGCGGCCGGGAGAAACGTGAGTGGGGGCAAACCGGTTCCCAAAGAGGGACGTGCCGCGCCGTATCGATCAGCAATCTTCTTGTTTGACCCATCAAAACACAGAAGTGAAGTTTTGAGGGAAAACCTTCAGCAACACAGCAACTTTCCCGTTCCCTTTCTCAGGAGTTTGTGGAGATAACTGCGGTTTGGTGGCGGTAAAAATTAGATATTTGAATAACAACGTGAAACGGTTGCCTAATTAAGCAAGCTCTCGGAGTTGAAAGAGTTCATATGCTGAGCTCGCCGTGTATCCCGTAAAAACCTCCGTGGATCAAAACAGGATGTGGCAGCAAGGAGGAAGGATGATCCCAGGGCAAGATGGAATGGCTAACCTAAATTACCAGGGTTCCTGAGCCTCCGCCGCCACGTGGGTGTTACACACATGGAGGACATCTCGACATCGCTGCAGTACACTTCCGCTGTGCCGGCAGCCATGATGCGGCCCTCCTGCTGTGGGTACCTGTGGGGGGTCAGCTCATTCAACATCTCCATCGCCTCCAAGGGTCTTCCCCATCGAAAGAGGTGTCCCCGTGCCGCCCCACGGCAACGCTCCGCTGCCGCAGTCGCCCCGCGAAGCGTTAAATCGTAAACCCTCAGAGATTTCCGGCGGCAAAACGCAAGCGATTCCATACGTGGCTTCAAAGGTCTAGCAAGCTGCGTTTCACCTCACCTTCCCGAAGAGACAACCGCAAATAAAATCACCACCCTGGATTCAGCCTTCCTGGGCTGCGGGGAGCAGCTGGAGCCTGCCGACGAGCTCGTTAGCCCCAGGAATGCGCTAAAGATTAACCAGCAAGGGTTAGCGATTTAAACCGGCCCGATAAGAAGAAAAGCCACCTCTTGAGCCCTTCGTTTTAGAGATTTAAGAGCTTCCATTGCTAAGAACCTGGTGGCAAAAGCACCCTCAAAATGTTGCTGGAAAAAGAAACCTGACTGCGACTTCATATATTTACAGGCGTTACGTGATCGGAAGGGATATAGATTGCAGGGGACTGGACTTGCTGATCAAGACTTTCCTGTTTGTAAAAGAGTTTATTGTCTCCCCGTTCTCCGTTCTCTCTCCCCCCCTTTGCCTGTTTCCCAGTACGTTTATGGCTTTCTCGGCCGTATTTCCATCCCTGCTTTTCTTCAAAGCCCTCGCGATGGTCCCCTTTCCTTCAAGATTCTGTGCCTCACGTTTATCTGTGTTTAGAAAAAGCGAAGCTTGATGACGCGCTGGAGCCCCCGACACCAGGAGGACATGTCGGAGCGGGCCCGGAGGAGGCCACGGAGGTGACCAGAGCGCTGGAGCCCCTCTCTGGTGAGGACAGACTGGGAGAACTGGGGCTGTTCAGCCTAGGGAAGGGGTTGGGGAGACCCCACTGTGGCCTTTTGGGGTTCAGTGGACTTGGCTGCCTTGGCACCGGGCTCCAGGAGCTGAAAGGCCTCTCCCGCCCATTGGCTTGGCCGTGCCCCTGCCCGCGGCCCGCACCCCACCCGGGGCACCCCCACGGGCAGAGGGGGGAAGGGAGGGCCCCGCCATGGGGTCACAGCCCGGCCCACGGCTCAGGGTGTGGCAGGGAGGAGCCCCAGGTGAGGGCGGGGAGCGACGGCCGCCGGTACCGGTGGCGGAGCGGGGAGCGGGGCTGCCACAGGTCTCGGTGCCGGGCGGGGACGGGGTGACATGTCCGCTCCCCCCGAAGGTGAGTGAGGGTCCCGGGTGGGGTGGGTGGGTGGCTGTCCTGCTGCCCTGGGGGGCTGTGAGGGCGAGCCCCGGCCCCATTTTGGGCAGTGACCCCCCGGCTCTGACCGCAAGCGCTTTCCCAGCATTTCCCCCCCAAATTATCACCCCCCAAGAAACCCAACCCTGACCAACCCCCATCCCCTGGCGCTGCCTTTCTCACCCTTTTCATACAGCATAACCTTTTTTTTTTTAATTATTTCCCCTTTCCTGTATCCCCGCCCTCGTTAATGAGTCCAAAAGTGAATTATTCTTCAGGGCCTGTTGGGCGAGAGCGTCCCGTGGCCGAGAGCCCACGGGTTCTTTGCAAAGCGTAAAAAAACGTTCGGCAAACGCTTGCCAGAACAACGGGGGACAAATAACCACTTTTCCGTGGATGTGCCGGGCACCGGGCGTTAAAAGGCGAATGGTTCCCTGCGGGGGAAGCATGGGGTTTGTTTACCTGGCTATTCCTGGAGCCTGCGTGGGGAAAAAGAAAAAAAAAAAATGGTCTCTACATCCCCTTGGCTCTTTTTGGATAAAACACTTCGCAAAGGTTGCGGCCGAGGAGCTGCGCCTTTTTCTGGCGAAGAGTGTGATGATATAAAGCTATTTTATAGCGAGCGTAACTCAAAATAACGTTATTCTGAGTAATTTGGGGTGTTCCTTATGTAAGCGAGAGTGGTGCTTTCCTGCGTGGCGTGTCCTGGATTCTCCCTCGCGTGAGCTTTAGAGCCAGCAACCCGTGGTAAGCAGAAGCAGAGAGAGACGCGCTTTTTGCGTTCGTAAAAACATAACTCGAACGTTGCCGCGTTTGTCGCACCCGCGCTGACCATCTCAGGCCTAGCAAAGAAAATCTCGCGTGCCCGATGGTCGCCGAAAGGCGGGTGTTGATAAACGACGGCGGCGGGATTTCGCGGCAAACGCAAAGCCTCTTACATTGTGCCTTCTAGCAAGGAAAGTCCGTGGATAACAGAACTTGGAACTTCTTTTCACGCTTGTCCCTGCCACCAGCACAGAGGTGGCCAGGGGGATATTGAGGCCCGGCCGTGCCGCGCTGTGGGCTACTGCTCTGCTGGTGGTGGTTGCCCACCTGGGCTTCTGCCTCCCAGCCGAGCTGGCAGCCTCCGGCAAGTTGAGGTAGAGAGCTGTGCCTGTCCTCACGCGCTTCTCCTGGCTCCACTGCTTCCGAGCCGAAAAACGTTTCCGTTCCGGGACTTCTCCCCACAGGGCGAGCAGAGGTTTCAGCCCGGCTGAGCCTGAAGGGAGGCTGGATCCTGGGTCGCCTCCGTGTTGGGTGGCTCAGTAGGTGCTGGGCTGGAGGGAAAACGGCAGCCGGGAGGCCGGAAGAAATGTTGTTTATCCCCTTGTAGCGGTGGTGGGAACCATCCTCTGCGCCCACGAACAGCCTCTTCCGTGCCGCCGCTGTAGGCGTCTGGGATTTCTGCTTTGTCTTCCAGCCTGGATAAACTGTGGCCCTGTGAAATCAGGGGCTGGCATTTGGAGTCAGTGATTTTTTTTTCTTTTCGTTGTTTGAGGTCAAAGCTCTCGAGGGTCGTGTGTGGATATCCAGCTCCTCTTTGCTTTTCAGGTGGAAGCTCTGTAGCAAAGGTAGCTCCCTCGTGTCAATTTTCCTCCTCCTCCTCCTCTCCTCCTCCGTGCCCAGATGGCCAGGGACGTGGCGTCTGCTGATGCTCCTGACTTTTAGAAGACGGAGACGAGTAAAAAGGAAAGGGAATGGCATTCATCCTCCATCCCAGCAACGAATAGTTCAAGTCGCCTGATTGTGTTTTATTAGAAAACGAGCTCGTTAAGAAATGCGTGATCTTCCCGGTCGCGCTGCAATTCCTCCCGCTGGGATGACTCAGCGCACGCGAGGGTTTGGCCTGCGGCGTCGGTGCCGTGTGGGCAGGGCTGCTGTTACCGAGCTAAACTGCAGATCCTGAACTTAAATATTTTCAAATAAATGCATTTTAAATGCAATATTATTGTAAATTATCTATAAGCTTTGCAAAGTGCAGCCACTTTTTTTCTCTTCCACTCTGAACCCATCCGTAAGTGGCTTTATTATTCCTCTGTGCCCACCTTAATTGGTTCCAGATCCTTCAAATACACTTGTTATAAAATAAAAAAAAAATCAGCTTCTCTGACCTGCGCCTGGAAACTGGTTGGCTACTTGGGACAGGGCTGGAAGCGGGCGTCTTGAGATACAGGCGCTCGCTTCACAGCGACGCAGCTGACACTGGATGTCACCATTGCACAGCACAAAGCCAACCGGATTCCTGGGACTTTATTCTCCCTGCTCGATATAGGGGGAAAAAAAAACCCAAAAAACCAACTTATCTTTTGTTTCCCATCTATTTCCTTAAAGGTAGGGTTGTTTTTTTTTTTTTTTTCCTGAATTTTATGATATCATTCAAGCTTTGTGTTGCATCTCACATCAAAGCAGGATGGGATCCTCCTAAACTTGATTAAAACCCGCTCCGCTCTGGCGTAGTTGTCGGGAACGTAGAGCCAACTGTGTTAAACGTTTTCTGGAATAATCTAGGATTGGGGTGTAGATTGCTAGTAAAAATTTAAATCTTCAGGGAAAATAATGTGTGAATCTATCTCTTTTCTCACCTATTAAAAAAGAAATAATCAAGTGTCTACATTTTCTTTTTTTAAAGCGGTCCTTAGCGTCTGATGCTTTAAGCTTGCGATGCCTGCTTGGCTCCAGCACGTTCCTGAGCTTGAAATGGGATTAACTGGGATGGAATAATGGGATTATTCTCTATCCTTGCGTAATGAAACGAGTACCTCTCCTCTCTCGCTTGCCCAGACCAGAGAAACGCGCGTATCGTGATGACAACTCTGCTGCTCACTGAGCAAGTGACGCGAGAAGACCGCGGCTCGGAGGGAAACTACGTCCTTTACGGATCCTCTTGTGCCGAAATCACCGAGGAAGCCGAATACGTGAAAAAGGTATTACTGCAGCTGTGGCTCTTCTTTTCCTTTCTTTGCTTCAGCAGAAAACAGAGCGAGCACTAATGAATGAAAGAGAAAATTCCGACCTGCGTGGCGATATGCGCTTGGAAAACCTTTTGGGAATCTCTGTGAGCCGCGGCGGAGATAAACGTGTCCACGGCGAGACGTCCCGGCTTTGCAGCCGGAGCGAAAGGCTGGCTGATAGCGGGGCTGAGAAGCAGATTGATACTGGGCTGATGGGTCCGTCCAAGGTTTATCAAAATTTGCTCTCCTGTGGAAAAACGTAGGAAGATGGGAAAGAGCGTGAATGAACGTGCGGTTGGAGCTTCTCGGCTCGCTTTGTGCTACTCCTGAAGCAGGAGAACTGGTCTGGGGTACCTGGAGGAAATGTGAGGGTTTAATGAACGCATTTAATGAACTCCTATGCTTAATGACGCAAAAGAACACCCCAAACTTCTGATTTAAGTGAAAAGAAATAAGATTCCTTCATTCCCTTCCTATTTCCCTTTGCGGAGTTGCGGAATAAACGCTCTGACTCTGAATCTGAATGTTCTGTGATGAATTCGGAAGCATCTCATCACATACGGTGTGAGGGAGAGGGGCATCGGTGGGCTGAAACGTGGCTAAAGAAGAAATAATTGAGCACAAAAAGTTCTTTTTTAAAAAAATTCCTTCTCGTTTCTCTGTTCTGTTCGGGAACGAGGTTGAAGAGAAGCCTCTGTACTGAAAAAAAAAGTGATTTATGGTTTGAACCCTTTAAAAAGTACAGACTGCCCCCTTTGTTTGGAGCAGTTTATTTCTAACAAATGAACCTGGCGTAGCGTAAGAAAAGCCGTATAAATGCCAGCGCGTTCCGGCGTGGATCCGACCGATCGCAGGTCGTGTTCCCGCTTTCGAAACAGACAGGAGGCAAGCACTGAGCGCGCGTTTGGGAACACCTGCGAGGAGGAAAACAAAAACCAACATGGTTTAAGCAAGTTCAAGCCGCTTTAAGCAAGTGGTTTTGGGCAAAAGAGGAAGCAAAGAGGTTTGGAAATGCCTGACCAGTTAAAATACGCCGCAGGGAGCTGCCTGTCATCTGCCCCGTGCTCCCTGCATGAGCCAAGGAGGGGTGTTTATACAAAGCCAGGTTTTTTAGAGCCAGCTCGATTGCTGAAGCTATTTTTCTAGTCTTTTAAAAATAATTTCCACGTGCGTTTCCTTTAGCAGCCTCCTCAAGCCTCCGGCGATAAAGCGGAGCCCAAGAGCAGCGGCTGGAGCTGGAGCCGCAGTCCTGTCGCGATGACGATGAAGGAAACGGAAGAGCAGCTGCTGCTGGTGAGCAGGGAGAACCAAGTGCTGAAGATCAAGGTGCGTTTGGGTTGGTTTTCCCACTTTCCGATGAATACGCACGCCTTGCAGCCCAGTTAGAGTTGGGGCCCGGCCGCCGCGGCCCCGCGATCCCGTGCCAGAGCCTTTCCTTTGGGGACGAGGCGGACTCCGCTTCGCTTTCCCAGCCGCTGTGAACTTTTATTCCTGCAGGCAATGAAATTTGCATCAAAATCTGCTTCTGGGGCCACATCCTGGTTGTGGCTGGTGAGACAGCGCAGGCAGGCTTTTGGACGTTGCCAGCAGATGTATTTACACGCAGTTGGAAGCGCATCTCTCCGTTTAAGCCATCACCCTTTATTTGTTATGAATAAATCTGAATAAATCCGCCTTTATTTGGAGACTAAAATCCCTGTCAGGTATTGCCCACAGGTGTTTAGGATCCTTTTCTCCTTTTTTTTTTTTTTTTTTTTTTTAATAGCACAT
>JAAGAY010140941.1:0-21007 GCA_011801015.1 Ardeotis arabs | reverse complement strand
TCTTTTTTTCCCTCTTGTTTTTTTTTTTTTTTTTTTTTTTTTTTTTTTTTTTTTTTTTGACAAGAGCACATACTGACATTTGATCTTGTGTAGAGGGCTTATTTTTCACCGTGTCTTTATAACATCACCTTAAAAAAAAGCAAAATTATATCTATATATTGTATAATTACTCTTTCTAGCTGGAAGCCACGAGAGAAGCAGGTGTGCAGGCCCTCAGATCTGCCTCCCAGAAACTGTACGAGAATTACCAGACTCGGTCAGAAGAACTGAAAAAAAGCCACGAGAAAGAGAAGCAGCAAATTCAGGTAGAAATCTTCCCAACGCGTGGGCATGACCGCTCTGTTCCCTGTCAAAATATTTACCTGGGGTCTCTCTGTGCTGCAGCTTTGACCTAGGAGTTGAGTCTCTTCTGCTAGCGCAGCGGGGAAATTAAAAAGGAAAATGAAAAAGTATTTTAGTTTTATTCCTGATTTTTGGAATCGGATCAGTAGATTTGGCTCAGAATTCCTCGAGCCTCATCTCAGTCCGTCCGCTGCGTTCGCCAGCTCCCCGCCACGCCCGCGTTAACGCTCTTCTCGGTCCCCAGGCCTCCAATCTCCGAGAAGAAGAGAAGCTCCAGCAGATCTCACAAAACACCAACCGCCTTGCTGAAGGCATCAAGGAAAAATGCGACCGCATCGCAGAGCTGGAGAAGCGCGTGCAACGGATGGAGGAGGTACGTCCACCCGCTCCTCGTGTCTGTCTCTCCCGGCACCGGGCGAGGAATCCGCCCTGGAAGTGCCGGCGCTTGGGAAGAGGAGTGAATTGCTCTCAGAGTTTGGGGCATCGTAGCTGTTAGAACTGAGACTAAAGACTTCTGCCGCGTTACGCCAAATTGAGAACTTTTTAGCTGTAAAGAGAAATAAAATGTGCAGTTTGAGCTCCCTCTTTTCAGTTATTTCAGTACTTGCTTAAAAACTGGAGAGCATCAGGGAGAAATCTTAATTTCTACCTCTTAATCCTTTCTACTCCCGATTAGTTGCTCTGTCACCTTCCCCCGCCGGTGTATTTCCGGCCTTTGAAGTGAAAACGTGGCCATCCTAGCACTGAAAAATATCATTTTAACCCTCAGAAACCACGGCAAGCATCCAAAACCCTGGGCAGGCAAATTACAGATTTTTCCCTCTCTGGACAAGGTTTTGAGGGGTGGACGTAGCAGTCCCCTGGCTTCTCAGCACGGCCTCTCACAAGACCTAAAGATTTTGCTAATTAAGCGCTATTTTAAGAGAGTTTGGACTTTTCTCCTGGTAAATCTACGGTCATCCCTTTCGGATTCGATTCAGAGAGGTCCGACCGGTTTGTACCTCCAGCTGACGATGACGTAGGCCGATGGAGGGGTTTATGGGTGAATTCTGCCTGTTTTCAGGCAGAACCGTTGAGCCTACAATCGATTTTCTCTTGCTGATCAAACAGCAGGAAGTGTAGTACAGGTTTTATATAACCTGAATTGTTTCCTTAGGAAAAGAAAACTCTGATAGAGAAGAAAATGGCATTTGAAAAGACGCTTCAAGAGATGACGTCGAGGAACGAAGACAGCAAACGGTGATTAAACGCATGTGATAAAATGTTTTTCTTTCTTTCTGGGGGATTATTTCACCTAGAATACCAGACACGTTCCTCCTGGCAGTAAAATTATTCACGATAAAAGCAACTGGTTCGAAACCTGATTTACTGGGATTGCTGGAAGAAACCAAGACAGACGTCCTACAGCTCCTGGAAGCTGATTCCACTGGAATTCCTAGTACTGCTCCTCCCACCTCGCAGGCACTAATTGCTTCCCTTCCCTAATTCTCGTTTGTTGCTTTGGTGGCATTGTGCGTGCGGTACGTGAGGGAATATCCTTCGTTATTTACAAATTTATTTAGCAGCAGCTAGTAAGGGTGCTCCTAGCAGGGAAAATATATCTCAAACGATGTTTTTGATTTGTTCTGCTGCCCCTGAGCTGGGAAAGTGATCCCTGGGGATCGAACCCGGGGTGCTCTGCTCTCGCCCGCAGGTGCCTGGATCTCCGGAAGCGGATTTCCACCTTGCAGGAGCAGATCTGCCACCTGCAGCGCGTGATCCGGGCGCAGCACCACGGCCTGCGCGGCGTGATACAGGAGGTGAGGCTGACGCACGTCTTCAGCGGTCGGGAAAAGAACCGGGAGACGCCGGGACGCGGGGTCTCGTCTTAAGCGCGCGCGTGCCGGGGACGAGCAGCCTGCTTGTCGCGTTGTGCCCGGTTTTGCGCACCCGCGTTCAGACATCCGGATGCGTTTCAGTATTAAGATGGAAACGGCGTAGCTAAAAATGGGGTTATTGTGGTGGAGTCAGCGATTTCGGGCAGAGCCCTGAGCGCTCCTGGAGTGTTCCCAGTGGGACCAGTCTGACCTGGGGATGCTCTGCTGGACGCACCCACCTTGCAGCCGGTTTCCCATGGATTTGGTGAAGCCAACAGGCTGACATCCTAGAAAGGCCGTGACAAAATTCAAAGCAAAGCAGCCCACTTCCCAAAATCACGAGATAACGGGAGCTGTTTTACTTTACCGACCGCTTTTGTACGTACGAACTCCCCCCGCGCTCCCCTCGCCGTGCAGAACGCGTGCGTGTCTCTTCCCATCCAGCTAAGGCAAGGCCCTGCGCTAATTAGCTTTCGTAATCGGGTTTCTGTACGTTATCCTAAGGAAAACGCGACACCATGTGTTGAGAAATTGTTTTCTAAATCGGTCAATCATTAGTTTGAGGGTTTTTTAATGGGAAAAGACCAGGGACTGGAATGGTCTGCGATGCCCCTGGCGCGGTGAGATGTTTAACTCCGTGGTTTTATTTCACACGCGGATGTTTTGATGAATTAAGGTTTCGAATCTCTCACCGACTTTATTTCCTAACCCTCAGGCAGAGGAACTGAAAAACGAACTCAGAAGCCAAGATGAAAAAATAGAAAACCTGACAGAGAAGCTGAGCGCACTGGAAGCGCAGGTGAGGTCGGAAAGGAGAAGGATTGATTGAAGGGAGAGTGCAAAAGTAGTTTTCTACAATCAGGGAGCCCTTTACGCTGCTGGGTTTGTGTCAGGACGACACCGTCAGGGTGGAATTTCCTTGCATTGTGTTTCTCACGTGGTTTAAAAAAAACCAAAAAACACAGAAAATCCCCCCAAAACCTTTCTGGAGGAGCAGCAGGTCCTGGCTGGCATCCAGGCTTGTCTGTCTGCTACGTTATGCTGAGAGGGGTTTATTGGATTTATTTTTTTTTTCCTTGCAGAATAAAGAACTGAAAGACAGAGTGGAGTTCTGGTCTGGCCAGCCCAAAACGAAAGTTTCAAAAGCTGTCTGGACGGAGTGAGTACCTCAGGGCACGGGAACGGCTGCAGGCCACCTCCGGCGTCGCCGCAGGGGTTGGAGGGAGCTGAGTCAGGCCTTGCTAGGAGCAACTAAACTTCATCCTGCGGGGATTATCTTCTCTATAAAGGAGAAAAACAAAATCTCCGCTTCAAACTTAGCAGCTCCTCCGTATCCAGGGTCATAGTTACAAATCTCTGATATTTCATACGCAGGGCGGTGGGGTTAAGCCTGGCTTGGGCAGGTGAAGGGTGTCTGAGGGATCTCCAACATCTTGTCCTTCACTCCGCAGCGCCCCGCGAGGTTTCGGGGTATCCCCTTACCTGCTGCTCGCGAGGCTGAGGAAGCAAGACAGCTAAAGGAACGAGCGGATGTTTGTCTCCTACCTTTGGCAGAAGGACTTCTTCTGCGTGTCGCGACCCGGCATTCCTACGGCCTCTTCGTTACCGCAAAGCAGGCGGTGCAGGAGCAGTGCCGCGCTTGACGGAATAAACCTGGAAACGAGGCGAGAGCTGGTGAGCGAAGACTCAGTTTAACCACGACTCCCGTTTAGGGAGGATTAGAAAATAAACCTTTGGCTACCTGGTACGTCGTTACGGTTGCCGCTTTCCCACCTCTTGGTGGAGGTGGAGCGGTGGTCCCGCGTTTCGGTGGGGGGCTCCACGCTCCTCCGGTGTTCGGCGCAGCGGCAGCGTAACATCACGGTGTCCTCAAGCAAGGAATGAGCGGATCCCTGTCTGGGTAAACCTGGCTTTTGCTTTCCTGAAAACTTCCCACGGCAAATAATTTTCTGCCCGTGTCAGCGAGAGCGTGAAGTTCCTCCTTGAGCTTTCCCTCTGGCTGAAATCCCTTTTCCAGGGATTTTTTCTCCTCGCTAAAGTGAGGGAGGAGGTGGTCAGCAACGCCTGATCAAGAGATGGGACACCTCAGGAGCTAAACGGTGTCCCCGAGGGAGTGACAGCGGCTTTGCACGCTCGTCCACCTCCGCGCTGGGGACGGCCGTGTCCCTGCTGTGTCTTCTACTCCCCGATGTTCAGATAGCAGCGTTTGGAAAAAAAAATAAATAAAAATAAAGCGTTGATACTTAAATAAGGCACCACGGATCAGTTTGTTCCTTTTCTTATCTAACTTGAGACATGTTACTCGTACGCGGTGTCGCAAAGAAACGCTGCGTAACCAGGCCGCACCTCTTTGGAGAAGCCCCTTGCTTCCCCCCACCCCCCCAAAAAAAAGCTGAGACACCAAATTGAAAACCGTACTTTTATTCTGAAAATAACAGTGCAGAAACCGAGCCACGGGATACATTCCTCAGCGGTATCGCACAAACCCAGGCAGCGGGGAATCAGCCGACGGAATGGTGTGAAGCCACGGGCACTTCGGTACAAGGGAGCGACGTGAACAGCGGCAACGTGAACAGGCATTTCTACTAAAAAACCGCTGTTTGCCTTCAAAAATCGCACTCGGAGCGACCAGGCGTAGCTGGATCTGCTGCAGACCGACAGAAAACACGCTTACGGTGCGGAATGCTTAGAAGGGAGTCGATACAGGACGCGTAGCGTTTCGCTGGAAGCGGGGAGATGCCGAAACAAAACCCAAGAAGCGTTGAACCTCCGTGAGAAAGCCGGGTAAGATACAACGGGCTGCGTCTCATTTACGCTTGCTCCGTTACGCCCCTACCGCACGACGAGCTGGACGACGGCGGGGTCCGCTCGCTGAAGTTTTAGCTAGGGAACCGTGTGGGACGGAAGCACGTCGCAAAGAATCGCTGCCTTTAACGAGTTGAGATGGGAATAATAATAATAAATTAGAAACGGATCCGCCCGGCATCAAATAGAAGGGGCCTGAGGCAACAAAATAAAATAAAAAAAACAAAATAAAACAAACAAAAAAAAAACCCCAACCACTAAACTTATCCTATATGTTTTTTTTTTTTTTAAACTTTATGTTTAAAGTAGAATTATTAAGACAGGAAAGCTGTGAAAATGCAGCTTGCTTTTTAAGGGTGCCTCAAGCCACGTCTCCCAGCAGTCAGGTAAAAAAAAAAAACTATTCATTTTTACAGCTTGACATCACTCACACTTTTTTTTTTTCTCCTTTTCTTTGTAAGAAAGATCAGAGGATGGTCTGAAACTCCTACGGTGTTCACACCCATATAAAAATAGCAGCCGCTTGAGGTTATTTTTACGCTTGCTACTTTTTTTTTTTTCGGTTATAGCGCTAAGAACACGAATTTTAAAATAACAGCTCCGGTTTTGGGGGGGGTTTTGGTTGGTTGGTTTGGTTTTTTTTTACGTTTAGGCCGAAAATTTTAATTATATCCACGGACCGAAATAGTTCTAGGAGATAAAACCTCTTACCTGCTACGGAGCAGGTATCAAAATCATCTTCGCTGACTTTTAAGGAAGTTTCTGACACGATCCACTCCTCTAAAATGTAAACGTACGTAGGGATGACAACTCTTCACACATTCAGCATGTCAACTAAGACGTCAGAAAACGGTTAAGGCAATCGGTTTTTAGAAAAATCACCAAACCAGCGAGGAAACGGCAGCTGCTCTCAAACGTCTTTTGCTACATCGCGCTCGCTGCCGGTCTCAGCCGCGCCGGCCGTCAGCGAATCGCCTCGTCGTGCCCCACCCGGAAGAGGAGATGGAGAAGTGGGGAAGGGGGCTGAGAAAGGGGGACGTGCCCCTCGCTGAGCGGAGAGTCGCTCCGCTGCTAAATGTTTTTATTTGGGAGTGAGTCATTAGAACGAGGAAATAAACGGAATACATTTTCTTCACGGCTGGCCAATATTTAAAATAAAATAACAAAAGTTTTTTCGCCCTGACCATAGCTCCTTACATTTTTTTTACACTGTATTTTTACATTTATCTTTTAAAACACCTGCAGATTAGGAAAAGTGGACTATGGTGAGCTCTACGGTGGTGACAAGAGGTGCGAAGCCGTTACGCGGGATGTGTGAGTTGATTGGGACGCACCGAGAGGATTAAGGGAAGAAATTCGACAAGAAGTCGAATCATTTGAACCGTCTCCGTCAATTATCCCAGCCTGACACGGCTGCTGGAGACAACAGAGGCAGAGAGAAAAAGAAACCAAAATTATTCTCACCCTGGACATAAAAAAATCCCTTTCCATCCAGGCACGGCTCTGCAAGACTGAGAGTAACCCCCTTGTAGTGTTATTTTTTTTTTTTTTTGGCTGCAGTTCTCATTATTTCCTGGCCATGCCACAGAATTTATGAACCTCACCAGCGCTATCGCTTTCGGTTCCTCACAGAAGCGAGGAGCGGCCCCGCATCACCCGCGCGGGGCTGCGGTCGCTCGCCGGGGGTTTGCGAGAGCCGTGACGCCGCAGGAAGACAGACCGGCGTCGCCGAGCGGACACAGAATGTGAAATCTGCCGGCGGGCGCGTGAAACCTAAGAGGAAGAATTTAATTTAATAACTCAGAGCTGCTACGCCACCTGCCAGGAAAGGAAACACCTCTCAACTTCTCTTCCTTTCCTCCGAAGTTCTGAGAGCAAAATCCTTTTGGGATAACAGTTTCACATGCACTCACAGATATTTTTTTTTTTAAACACGGAATAGTAATCAAATTAGCAAGGACAAAATGGAATTTTTACCACACTCATTTCCCTTTCATTCCTAAACAACACTGGGCTGGCCACTTGCTCGCTCCATCGGCGCCGGAGAGCTTCCGAGACTGTATCCTTTCGGAACGGAGCTCCCTGGTCACGAGACCTATTACTTTTTTTAAAAAATTCCGCGTACATTTTCTGCTACCTATTACAAATCAACACAACGTCCAATAAAATGCTGAACTTCCCGTGGGTAAATTCTGGGAAGCGCCGAAACTTTGTGAGCTTGCTACTCGCAACGTTTGCAAGTTGGAATCAGAATTGAAAATATTTAAATGCACGAAAGCTTGCAATCCTGCCAGCTTGACTTGTAAAGAGATCCATTTCCCCCCCCCCGCCGAGTGATTTTAAGGTAGCTTGAAGCACAATAAACACAAACAGACCTTCAACTACCAGCTGTATAAAAACAGAGCGGTTATTCTACAAAAAAAGGACAAAGTAGAGCAATAAATACGCTGTAACTTGGTTTAGAAAACGAGCTATACCTATAAATATAGGATTTTTCTTTATTTTTTTCCTGTATTTGTCTTCACTCGCCCTCACCAACTCGCTTTTCCCCCACAGAAGGAATCTGCGTCGCGTCTTTCCGCCGCGGCGCGCCAACCGAGCGACTCCTACCCAGTCCCTCGCGTAGTCTGGATTCCCCTCTTTCCAAAAACCCACATCGCTTTTTTTTTTTTTTTTTGCCCACTTTGCGGAGAATTTAAGAGCGGTGAGAAAGCTGCCCTCGGTTGAAAAGCTAAGCGGAGGGAGGACCCGACGCTTCTTCGGGCGTGCGACAGCCGCGCGTTCTTTCCTACGTCCTGCCTGGGATACGCAGTTACGCAGAGAAAAACAGGAAAAGGATCGTTTTCTTACACTGAGGAGGGGAGAATATTTTTTGCTAATGCTAAGAAGTTTTATAAAATATATAATTTCTCTCTGTTCCCATACATTATACTCTCTTCTTTACAAACTGTCCCTGCAGCGTCAGAATCCCTCTTTTTCCCATAAAGCTCCAATCCCTGCTTGGATTCTTGGCAACACAAGCAATGCTGCGCAATTCCCTGATTATTATTATTATTTTTTTTTTTTTAATTAAACGCCCTATCTCCTTCCCCCAAACCCAAACCACACACACACCCCCCCCATGCCCCTCTGTTCAGTCAGGACGGATTCACAGCGTTGCTTACTCCGCGCAAGCGATAAAAATTTCTCTGAATAGGCCACGTAAAATCTTTTCTAGATTTAGAAAACACACGCTTCCCGATGCGGATGAAGAATGATAAAGAGGATTCTGCGGAAAAATGGCACAGACCTAGCAAACCACCCACCTCCTTTTTAATTTAACATCCAGCGTACGCAGACAATAGGGTTTTGCCCTCCTTTTTAAATAAAAATAAAGCTATTTTCCGCTATTCGGTATCCTGATCCCATGAAAAACAAAGCCGAGGGCTGGGGGAAAAGGAGTGGGGAGGAAGAGGCGGGAGAGTTTTCCGTGAAGACGGCACCGTCGTTTCGGCACGAGCGCCTCACCGAAACGCGGCTTTTCGTTCGAAACCGGTTCTTTGGAGCGAAACCGCGCAACCCCCATCAAACAACGTAACTTGGCTGCCGCGCGTGGCTCAAGAGAGCCGGTTGGAACGCGGCGGGAAGTCAGCCGGGTTCTGATGGAATATTCGGCAGCGGTTCTCGCGGTTTAGAAGCGACGTTTAGCAGGCGCACTTCTTCTCCTCCGCTTTCGCCGAATCGAGCTTTCCGGAGTTTCCTCCGTTGGCCGTGTCGGAGCCTTGCGTCTTGTCCACGCACTGCTCCATACGCTTCATGATCAAGTCCAGCAGCGTGTCCACGGCCTTCTCCACGTTCTGGCCGGTAGCAGCGCTTGTTTCGAAGTACGGTATGCTAGGGGAAAAAAAAAAAAAAAAAACAAAAAAAAAAGGAAAAAGGTTTGCTGGAGAGATTTTTAAAGGTGATGGAGACTCAACTCTTCGTAACGCTCTTGGTGGGGCCGTCAACGGCGGGTTTAGCGGCAACGAAACGAACGGGACCGACGTCTGGTTCGTCAGGACTCTATTTCTTTGCTGGGCAGACCCCAAACTCCTGTTCCTAGCGCACGGTGGCGTGACGACACGAGCATAAAAACGCCATATTCATTTACAAAATTTCTCCTGGCAGTTTTGCTTTCAACTTCGCTGTTTCCATTCTTGAAATCCCTTTTGAATCCAGAATATCGCTTCCCAAATCACCTTTTTTTTCAGGAGAGAAGCCTACCAACTGCTCCAGCACTTCCACCACATGAAATGTGCCACGAGCTAGCCTCTCCTTAGTGTCACTGTCCTCCTTACCTGGTTGCAGACAACCCTATAACATTTATTTTAATTTTTTTTTTAATTTTTTTTACGTCTAATTTGCTTACTACTCCCTCACAGCCTCTCAGGCTGCTGGCCCAGTTCTCTCTGAACACCCCTCATTGTACAGCAAGGGCAACTAAGGGGAAAAAAAAATTAAAAAATTAAAAAAAAAGACATTCTTTTCGCTAGGATACTGCAATGCCTGCAAATTTGAGAGTTTATAAGCACACCTGCCAGTATCTCAGCTACACCTACAACAGTTACAGACTCAATTTAGCTTCTGCCATCATTTGCTTACCCGTATTTGTCTGCCAGGTCTTTGGCTTGCCGTTCGTTTACTTCCCTTTGGTCCGATAAATCGGCTTTGTTCCCGATTAAGACGATATCTGGATTCTCACAATACGCGTTGGCTTGCAGCTGACCTAGAAGGCAACATCAAGAGGAGTTGAGAGAATGTTGGAAGCACCTTCGAGACCAAGATTGTTGACAAAAAGAATTCAAAATAACGTTTCCTGCTTAAAATATCCTGGACTAACCGCTAACCGCTTTGTGCCAAACACGCTTCCTTGTCCTGCATTTACCTGCTAAGGGGAATTTTTCACAATTCCAGTTTTATCCATTTGAAGATCCAGGCACAAGCGCTCTCCCCTCAGAATTAATTGTCCAAAGCCGTTTGCTCACACTGGCTTGAAAAGGTGCAGTAGGCACAGAAGAAATCAGAGATTCCGCTTGGGAAGCACGGGAAGATTGTGACGAGAGGGATTGTTTAGCGGGAGGAAGGAATCTCTGAAGAAGACGGAGCTATTTTCACAAAGCTCTCTGGATTCTCACCTTATCCCCGCTTTAGCTCGTTTGCTGGAAAACTCCCGCTTGGAAACGTACCGCCCTCTGTCCTTCCAGCACTCTAAACACCCTCAATTAAAATAAACTTTCGGAATTTAACCTTTGTTTCGCTTTCAGCCTCGCCGTTGGCGATTTGATGACGCTTTCACCCCAAATTACAGGCCGTACGTACCCCACTCACGGCTCCGCTAGACGGAACTATTTTCTTGGAGCATTTCCCAGCTCACAAACAAGGACACGCGAAGTCTAGAAGCCTACAAGAAGCAAGCTTCAAGTCAACCGATAAACGCAAGCTCTACGGTTCTACTTACTCATCCAGTTTCTGACATTTAAGAAGCTCTGTTGGCTGGTGAGATCAAACATGAGGAGAAAGCCCATAGCATCTCTGAAAAACGCCGTGGTGAGGCTTCGGAATCTGAAGGCGGAAGAAAAAAAAAAAAAAGACGATGTAGCTCTGTTAATATAAAGCCATCTCTAAGGCAAGCGCTCTTCTGGCAAGCCTGAACTGAGTAAAAGGGAAAAAAAAAAAATAAAATAAAACTTTTCTAAATCGCTCGTGCAAAAATTCTACTTTTTTAAAAAAGATCTTGGAATCTGAAGAGCCTGCAAGATTTAGTGGAAATACATTCTCTCGGAGGGAAAACCAAAATTAAATAATCCTTGATTTTCATTTTAGCGACGATGCATCACACCGGTCAACATTTATTAGTCATTTATCAGAGAGAACATAAACACTGTCGGTGACGAATCTATTAGTTCAAATTCTGCCTGATTTAACCAAAAAGTGAGACAGAGAGAGGAAGGCTGGTTAAAAAAAAAAAAAAAAAAAAAAAAAAAGATACTGAAGCATTTAATGTTTCACAAATGGATTCACCTGCTGACACGACACACGCTCGATATAGTTGGAGGTAGAGAAAATAAAAGAAGAGGAGGTGGCTGTGGCTGTTTCCAGGCTTCCTGCGAAGTTACGGAGCTGGATGAAACTAGAAACCCATGAAATGGAAATCTGTTTGTCACCAAAAGGTCACCAGCCCGGCTGAATCAGAAACGTGAAGCTCAAATAATATTAAAGCGTTCGGTCAGTGCTAGGAAACCGCGCAACGGCGCTCCGGTGTTTTTTGTATCCCAGGGATTTTCTCAGCTCCTCTGATCCCTGCATCCAAGCAGCGTCAGAAAAGTTTTATTTCTGGGAGATATTTTTCTCGTCCTAAAATAGGAGGATTGTTGAGATTTTTCATCGGAGCAGACGAATGGTTTACCCAGAAACGTGGAAAAAAAAACCTCACAATTGTTTTGCAACGAGCTGAACTCTGTTACCTTTCCTGGCCGGCCGTATCCCAGAGCTGGAGATGGACTTTGAAGGCTTTTCCTGGAGATCCATTCGGTCCTCTGCTGTTGTACACCTAACGAGAGAGTCGCATCAGTACTGAAACCCATCGCTTGGCTCGCAGACCGTTACGTTTTGTGCAAGCAAAAGGAGGAAAAGTTCAGTTCTTCAGGAAAAAAAAAACTTTTGCCTCCAAAAGCCACTTCAGGTGCTTAGAGGAATATTAAAAAAAAAACCAGGAGCCACACGAAACAGCTGTGAACGCTGCATTTTAAAGATAATTTGGTTATATTTAGCACTTCAAATGAGATACCAGTGCCTTCCAACTTGGCACACCTGCCTGCCTGATCTGAAAATCCAGAAAAGAACGGATCAACCGCACCGCGTTTGGGAATTGAACGGGTTTCCCGGAGCACCTTCCTGTAATATTTAGCGTGATGAAGGTGAATTTCACGGGGTTATTTTTTAAGACGACTTGTACGCAACAGAAAAACACACCTTTAACCTTTTGGATCTCTTTCTTAGAAGAAAAACCTTCAAGATTTTTCAAATTAAGATGTAATTTCTCCCACACTTGCAAACTATCTTCCCCTAAAACGTCCAGTAATGGAAAATGACGGAAGAAATCTCTCTGCAACCTTTCGCAGAAAAGTTCAACCCTCTGGAAGGAATCCAGCGCCCGTGTTTAAAACACGTTAACGAGCATCCGACCGGCCACGGAAAGAGTATTCCGGTAATTTGCATTTCCAGATATTTCCTTGCACTAAAACGGCGTTTTGAACATCGCCGTGCGGAGAAGGAGCCGGGTTCCACTGCAACCTGAACCCGGTCTGGCCACCATTTAACTGGTCTGAACTTGCACAGCGCTGATTATTTACGAGATAATCCAGTTCCGCGGTTCTTTTATCCGGGGGATCCCTGAATCCCCACCTCCCAGGCAGGGCCTGCACATCCCAGTCACCACGTTTGAGAAAACGAGCCGAGGAAAAGCGTTATCAACGCATCCTATACCCCGCAGCAAAAGAGGCAAGACATATTCCCATGAAATTTCTTCTCAGCAGAAAGAATAAAGAGAAAAAGAAGGCGGTTATCATTCCCACGAAACAACTTACCACTCGTTTTTCCCGAAAATCGATCCCTACTGTCGTGATGAACTTTGGATTAAATTTGTTATCGGTGTATCTGTACAAGAACGTTGTTTTTCCGACTCCGGAGTCTCCAAGGGCCAGGAGTTTGATCAGATAATCATAGTCTCCATCAGTCATAGTGCTAATTTTTAGGAACCTACGTAAAGAGGAGGAAAAAAAAAAATAAAATATTGATTTCACGATAACAAACCCCCCCTTTTGTTTGTTTGTGCCTCAAATAAATAAAATTGACGCTTAGAAGGAGAGATCTGGGGCCAAAAGGATTAGTTTTGTTCTGAGGATGACAATAAGATTTATAAGGAGCACAGGTGTGAAACCCAGGACTAAATCCTGCTCAAAATATTTTCTGCTGAGTTTGAATTTGGGCTCCGACCAGCGGAAACCTTCATCCTCCATCCGAAGCCTTCACTCGGAGCGGGAGCGCCCTTCCTCCAAGCAGGCTGCTTCCTCAGCAGGTTTTTTATTCTTTCAGGTTCAAGAGGAGCGTTGTATTACCCCAAAACTAAACTGTATTTACTTTCCCAGTAGTTGCTGCGAAGCTTTACTGGGGAAGGGATCTTTCTTACGTAAGAAAAAGTTCTGCAAAGTATTTACTCCCACGTATGCGACAGAATCATATGAAACATCACCCCGTTCACATTTTTTCCTTTCCTTGTTCTCAACACAATCTAAGCCTTCTCCTTTTTCCCAAAATCTTGTTAATCCTCAGCGCAAACGAACGTCCCCGCCCTGGGCAGGGGAAGCCCAGAGCACCGACGCAGCAACTCCAAGAGAAATGAATTCAAGGCTTTGAATCCTTTCTGGAATATCCCCCGTTGACCACAAGATTCCAAGAGTAATTCCTGCCCAGAAATTTGAGGATTCTCAAAATCAAAGTCTTTCTGATCTTTGGGTATTTGATTCAATAAATGAGGAAAAGAACCAAGTATTAAGCTGGGATTAGACACTATTCCTAAATATCCACGTTCTCTGGGAGCTGAAGTCCAGCATCTCCTTGCTAAGCAAAGCAGAACATTCAGAATTTACCAGATCTGTAAACGTTGAGCAAAATATCCAGACTGGGATGATTAAAATCCTATTTTTATAAGCGTGTCACGAGAAGGCAGTTGGCACTCCTATTCCCGGCACCGGCTGCCTTTCCAGAAATTCCTGCTTGTTTGCAACGCGGGCTGCGCAGCCGCCGCGGCCTCTCCCAGCCCTGTGCAAGCCAGGGCAGTCAGCTCCGCCGCGGAAGCAGCCTGGGAACCGGCAGCTTTTGGCAACGTCCGCTCTCCTCGTTCTCTGTGCCGCGTAGGGAAGCCAAATGGGAATTGGTTGGACAAAGGGCTTTTAATCCTTCAGATTTTTACGCTTCCCAAAAAACCTGGATACGGAGGAAATGTCCCAGCCCAGGCATATCCACTGCCATCACTCTTTTACCACTTCCAAAATGCCGTAGCGCGGCAAACTAAGTTCCTGTTCCACAAGAAATTCTAGCGTTAAGATTTTAATTTCATTAATGAAAGAATTAAAATTACTACTGATGACTAAGAATGACCAGGAGATAAACACCCAAGCCCGCTTTCAAACGTGTCTGTAATTAACCGGCTTTGAAAATTCCGACTGTTTCATTTTGTTTCACGACGAACGTTAACTTGAACGGGACGCGCAACTGAAATATAAAAATCAGACACCGTGAGATCTGAAGCAAAGCGAGGTTCTACAAGCGGAGGAGGTTTGGGGTTCTTAAAGAAGAAAAGATTTTCCTTCAAGGTAATTTCTTCTAGAAAAAAAATCTGAAAAACACTTCTGAATTTTCTATTAAGAAGTTATTAACACGGCATTTTAAATGGCTCGATATGTTGAGCTGCTGAAAAGAAACAACGCTGGGCTGTCATCGCTAAAACAACGCAACCCAGCTCATGATTTTCCACGACGACGTTCAAAGTTTGCGCCTGGAGCCCAAACCTTCAAGTCCTCACCATCCAAACGGATTTGGGAGCTGCAATACCGGCGCCGGCGACTCATTTTGCCGTGTCCGTGTCCCCACCGCAGCCCACCTGCGGTCAGAACCAGCGAGCTCTCTCCTCGTGGTCTGTCCCGCAGGCGCCCACGCGGAGCAAACCCAACTTTCCGCTCGCCTCCCGCTTCTGTCTCTCTAACACCGCGTCACCCATTAAGCTCGACGAAAACCCAACCGGGCTTCCCGACGCTCCTTCCCGACGCTCCTTCCCGACGCTCTCCGCCAACGTGGCCGACAGCCAGAGGATGAGAAATGTGACGTTTCAACGCTGTTCTTCTTCCAGGCTGTGCATCCAGACGGAGCCTGATTGAAAAAAAAAACCCCACTTTTCTGCTTTCTTGGCAAAGATTCTCGTCTAGAAGCAGCGTCTTGGTTCTTGATTGATTATTTTGTTCTACCCCTCATTAATGTTCTCTAACTACAGCGGGAGAAATCATTTAAAATCTGGCGCTTGTCAGCAGAGGCTCCAGAGAACATTTTGTCGATAGAGAGCTACGGCTTCACAGAAACCAACCAAACCTTCAGACATCCAATTTCCTCGCCTACGGGGCGAGGGAAATCTATTCCTCGGGCACGCCGAGCGCTGCTTCCCAAAGATCCGCCCCGGCGCACAGGAAGGGATGCGTAAGTTTGGTTTTCTTCTTCCGTTCGGAGTGCGTTCCTTAAAAAGTGGGAGAAAGGCAATTCATTGAAATTTAAATTTCTTGTGAAAAAAAAATGACTTTTGCCTGGGAACAGACCGTGTGGAAAAATGGTTTCAATTCAGAAACTGTTTTGCAGCTCAAGATGAATTAAGCCGGCTAAAATTCCGATGAACCTAAAAACACTGCCTGTCAGTCGTACTTTCAGCCTCTCAGAATTGGAAAGAAGCAAAAAAAATTTTAAAACTTTTACATTTCAAACTGCGGATTTTAAAATTTTAAAAGGCTTTCCTAATCAAATATCAGATTTTCTGATACCACGTTTTCTCGTTAATGGAGAGAGTGGTTGAGAGGAGTTCAGCAATTACCTAAGTAGCTAACGAGAAAAGTCAGTTCCAGAAAATAAGATTTTTATTTCCCTTCACACACTACTAGTCAGAAGTCGAACAAAATTGTTGTGTAACTAGCAGGAGCTCTGGAAAGCGCAGGATCTAAAATCACGGCGCACATATTGTACCAGCAGCTGGTCAGCGGGAGATTCGCTCTCTCTGCGGGAAAATAAATCGGCAGCGCTATTATTCATCCAAGCTTTTTTAAAAAAATGTAAAAAGAATTAAAAAAAAAATATCAGCAAACCCTGAGCCGACTTCACGAGCAAGCTCTGTGCTCCCCACCGCCGCCGGCGTCGGGAGACTCGCTGCTCCTCTTTAATTCTGGAGTCTGACTTCTCCGGAGACTTCCGAGGAGGAAAAGAGCAGGGAGCCAGGCAAAGCTGATCCGTGGGAGGACAGGCTGCCTGCTGTGTTTCCTGGTGGAGTCACTTTGAGCGGGTGAAAACCACGGGCAGCAGCAGGTTCCTGTTGGAAATCAGAGTCGCTATGTGAAGAGAGTTTTGAAACGCATTCTTTCCAGCTCCGTCCGTCCTCCCGAAGAAATCACACAGGCTGTAGGAGACAGACATCGACCTGGAGTCGCTCTTTGAAGTTCTGCAGCTGAGCCCTTTGAACAGAAACACAAAGCTCTGCAAGACGAACACAAAGCGTCCCTTGGTCTTCTGCAGGAACACCAGCAAACTTCCTTTGCTTTCATCCTCGAGATTCCGATTGGTATGAATCCTATCCCAGTCACAACCAGCGCAGCGAAGAACTAAACCCCAGTCCCCCGTCGCCCTCAAAACCCCACAACCCGTTACTCTCTCGCCGTGGGACAACGTCTCTCGCTGACGGAGCGCCCAAGAGAACCCCACACCGACATCAAACTCGTTAAGAGAGAGAACGTCCAGGACCGCCAAACGCAAGATGGGACAGGATTAAATGTACGAGTGCGTTATCAGAACATAGCCTCACGAGTCCTTTCCGAGTAGGAGAGACAAGATGTAGGAAAGAGAAGGATAAAACGCCGTCCAGTCATCCCAGCATCACCCTGGAATCTGTCTGCAATCACCTGCCAAGGAAATGGCCCCACAACGAGCCAAACACTTTCCCCTAAAAAAAAAAAAAAAAATAAATAAAAATCAAACAACTCACTGGAGCTGAAATTAAAGCTGGCTTCTCTGCTCCAAATCAGGCACGGACAATAATTTCCACATAGGAGCTGTGAGCAACAATACATAACAAATTCAGCGTCAGCGTGGAAGAAACCATCTCTCTTCATTTTCTTCCTTACAGCGGAAAGCCCCGGAGGAGCAGACGGGCGCTTTCTGGCAGGGATGCCTCGCAGCGTCGGAGCGCAGACAGCTTCGGGATGTAAAAGACTCTCGGCAAGCCGCGGCCGCGTGCTACTCAGGACACCTTTTTTAATCGAGAGAGAATTCTACGCAGAACGTGCTCCGTTTTAGAAGTTCTTTAAACAGCTGGATTTTCAGCTTTCAACATTTGAGCACGAGTTGGACAGAACTCCACCGACATTTCCTAACCTAGAACCCATTGCCGCACCGGTATTTTTTTTGGAATAAACCAGGCTCTCAGCGACTCACGTTTTCTGTTTGAGCACCCACACCTTGTCGGGCTCCTTTTCTCACCCGGCGCGCTCCGCTATCCCCGAGTCGTACTGACAGAGCGGCGGCGAAGCGCTTCCCTTCCAGCTGACGTGGTGTCGCCGCCTAAAAACTCTCTTCGCAGAGAAAACACATCTTTACATTTGCGTGGGCAAGGGAGAGGAGTGACTAATTCAGTCCTTTTCGGTACTAATCAAGATGAAAAATACATGCAAAAAAAAAAAAAAAAAGGCAAAGACAAGGACCACGCCCAAGCAGGACGCGGTTATCACCACACTTCCCGGTGCTTGTTTCCTCTACGCCAAACGCGGTGCGAGGCGACTTCTAACTCAAGCAATCGCAGGCTTTTCCTCTATTTCTTCATTTCAAAACCTGCTTGGTAAGTACGGGAATTAGTTCCGGGCTGATTGTGCCACAGCGGGTCTGTATTTTTGCACGGAATCCAGTTTATCGCGATGGATTGGCTGCACAAACAGAACTGCGCTGCTGCTCCCAGTTCATTCACATTTCAAAAAAAACCGCGGGGTCGCGGCCCACCCTACCGCCACGCCGCCGATTCCAGGAGACACGCCGTCTGCGCGTCAGGGGAAAAAAAAAAATAAATAAATTCTCTGAAAATTGATGAGCTAATATCGTTATCTGGAAGACATGAAGTGGGTTAGACTTCCCTTTTAACTGCAAAAGCACGGTATCATTCTCTTCATCTCTCCCTGACCTTATCAAACTCACGGGTCGCATCCAAAACTCAGCGTCAAGCTTTCGTAAAACTCCTTTGACAAAGCCCAGCCTTGACTGTTAGGCTGTTTTTTCTCCAGATCTCTGTTGAAATTTCGGAACCCCGATACGCCGACGGAGACGCCAAACCGGACGATTACGTCTAAAAGATCTGCTCGTGTTTTTTCCTGCGTACACGAAGCAAACCGAACAGCGTCAAGAGCAAGGGAGCGAGGGGAGGGAAGCCAAAAAGAGCTTCTTTCAACTTTATTCATTCACACCGAGCGTCTCTTGAAACAATCGCTGGAATAATCAGCTAATAAGCAGCTAATAAGCAGCTACACCTCCCTCCACGCAACGAGGCAGATTTCCACTCCCTTCTGTTCAAATCAAAAAGTCCAACGGTGAGCAAAAAGGGTTTGGCTCGTCAAACAATCTGATCCCATTCGTCGCGGCTTTTTAAGGACTGCAAACTGCAAAGCAGGTTCCTCGAGACAGAAAGTTATTAGTTCTAACAAGCTAATGGCTATTAGACATTTAAATCGCCGCTTTCGAGGCGGTAAATCATTTCTTTTTTTCTAGAGCAGACAATTTTACGCAAACGCTGAAGCAATCTGATTATTCCATGAGAGCTTTTAGGAATTAAAGTCCTTTTGGAAATCCCAAAAGTTTTAACCCCTTAAAGCTGCAGGGAGAATAATTCTCTCTTCCAGCTGAGGCTGTACCGGAGAGGAGAAAGGTCTTCCCGCGCCCGTCTTTTCGACTCGCCGCGATGCTCCTCCCGGGACATCGCTCGTGCCAGCGAGCTTCTCAGGGTGCGATTCTCCAGCGGCTTTCCGCTCGCGCGAGGACGCAGCAGGGAAGCACCAGAAACACCTCCTCCGAAGTTCTCGCGTTCGGTGGTTCTCCTCCTGCCTCTCCAGAAACAGCCATGCCCACCCCGCCCCACCCCACGCCAACCCTGCCTGTCCCATGCCGACGGCGCCGGGAGGGGACACGGGAGCTTAGGGGCAGACGAGCAAATGAAAGGTTTTGAGAAACAAGATTAGCAAGGAGTTTTATCGCTCTAACCTCTGGGAATTAGCCAGGAAACATAAATCTCAAAGCTCCTTTCCCGATAGGAACTTTCAAGACAACAGGATCCACTCTTTACCAGTCATTCCAGGGAATTATCCACCGTCTGACAAACCTGCTGGGGTTTAGATCACAGCAACCGCCTATTTCCACGCCGTCCGGCCGTTTCGTAACGCCGCGTTCACTGGAGCATCGCAGCGGGGAGCGTTCGGCCGCGGGGTCACGCTTTCTGTCGGATGCGAGCACCTCCACCCAGCCCACCAACCTCACCCGGGGGGAAGGATCGCTCACTGGGCTCTAATCTTTTCCTGACTCAAATCTTTTCCTGCCGCTTCCCCTTGGCACATTTCAACACCCAAAACGCAAAACACAGACTGTCTGCTCAATTACTCTTGCTGTTTTGTTTCTCAACGAAAGAAAAACCAAAGCTTTCACGGGAACCAGCACAATATATATTCAGCGTCACCGATGCAGCAGTTCTGAGACCAAATACCCGCCGTAAAAAAATTATATTTTTTGACATGCTCTCAAGGGCGGTGTATTTTTTGAGACGCTGTTACGCCAGCTTTAAGCAGTGACAGCACGTCTCGCAGGAATGACCAGGTTGCGGTACGTCAGCCTTCGCAGTTTGCAGGCGCGCTCGCGGGGAGCGCGCTGCTACTCCCCGGTTCGCACGTTTTAGCGGGCTGCGATACAGCGCCGTTCCTCTGAAGGCAAAAAGAAGCATCGCACCGTGAGAGCTGTCGTTTTTCTCTGCAGCTGTCCAAACGTCCCCAGCACCGCGTTTCAACCGAGCTTTCCAACAACGCTGTGCGCAAAACTGCCAACAGTGCCTTCTTGCGCATTTCACTTGTCACACCCCATCTTGAGAACTTCACACGCCGCCAAAACCGACCAGATTTGTTGAGAGGAGTTTTTCAGCATGGGAAAACTGTTTCTCCTTTGAGTCAAAGTCTGATTAAAGAACTGAAAGAGGAGTCACGCTCTCTCTCACTGGTGTGAATTAGCATAACTCCAGGACTCAGGCCTTTCCCCCCCTCCCCCCCGTATGCCTGCAAGTATGCAATTCATTTTACCTTTGGCAATTTATTTTTTTTTTTCCACCTGCAGCCCACGGCGTAGAGCTACTTTAAAAGAACTTTTAGCATCGAATTTAGAAGATGCAAACTATTTCTCTGCTGCTCTGTCTACGTGCTTTTCTCCTCCTACCGCAGCCACTCGCAAAGGTGCTTCAACTCCGCAGAAGTTGCGCTTTGCGACGAACTTAAGGAGCAAATCTGCTTCCACCATCCCTGCAAAGTGCATAAAACCGCGCAAAAGAAGCCTCTCTGCAGTAATCTGATCTAATAGGTATAAAAAGTATTAATTTTACGTTGGTGTAACAATGCTGTGCATGGTATTTCTGAACCAGCAGCTTCTTTTTAAAGGAAAAAGTGCGTTCAGCCGGTCTTTTTATACACTTCATATCATATTCTCACCTCATCCCTCCCGAATTTAGTGACAGCAGACACAGCGCGCGTTAAAAACCCCGTCTATTCACAGATGAACTATTTCAGGGCTAAATCCATTTGCCCGTTTTGGAATAAGGCTGTCTCCTTACCACTTGGTGCTTTATCTGCCTCCTTCATTTACAGGCGCCACTCTCTAGATGCTTCATACCGCCCTGCTCTTCCTACCAGCCGGCTTTTTTTTTTTTATATTCCCGGTGCTGACAGAAATCTACACACCCCAGATCCCCTCTGCTGTCACAATCGCGATAGTAGCTCCATGTCGGGGTTGGGATTCCCGTCTGCCGCCCCGCTCCAGCCCGCGGCCCGGGGCGGCTGGAAGCCGCCCCGGGCCGCGGGCTGGAGCGGGGCGGCTGACCGGGCTCCGTGCTTCACCAAGCGACTCCAAATCACCCCAAAAACCGCCTTCCCAACCCCCCGGTCTCCATT
>JAAGAY010140939.1:0-10137 GCA_011801015.1 Ardeotis arabs | reverse complement strand
AATTTGAGGCTAATGACTAAAAAAAAAAAAAAAAAAACCAAAAAACAAACAACAACACCCCAAGGAGAATAGTTTTACTCAATGGTAGAAGTGCCAGAGAATAAATTAGTATTTTCAAATCCTTCTGAATCAAATTATTTCCCTAGACATAGTGACCATGATAATGACAGAAGTATTTTCCTAAAAATTGCAACACTAATAGGTAGATACCTATTCTCGGAATCAAAAAGTGTATGCAAGTTCCTGAAAGCAAAAAGTTAGTATAATCTGAGCAGACATCTTGTTTAAAAAATAAATTCGCAAAACCAGACATTAATATGGTCTACAATGTCCATTAAATGGATAAATCAAAGTCACTGGAAAGTCACCAAGGATTACAGTTACAATAATTTTTCCTTTTAATAATCCATGTGTTAATGGTTCAAGGATCAGAGTTCGTTTCTCTGTACAAGTGTACAGTAAGGGAACAGCACAGCCAGACACTGACTCAGAATTTATTAAGTCACTTAGGTGAGAGATCATCCATCAAAATGAATGAAGAGCATGAGTTTGAGCATGTTACTGGAGACTCTGTGGTTATGCTGCCTTTAGTCAGTGAGTCAGAGGAAGAGCCCACACTGCTGCTACTCCCATCAAGAATATCTGAAGACAGGCTGGGGAAAAAGAAAAAGGTTATTTAGTAACACAGCACGACAACTTTGTGTACAAAGCCAAGGTACTTTCGCCGTGGTAAAAGAGATGTAGGAGACATATACTACCACTCAGCCTTTACTACAAGACTGGCAGCCCTGAAGACTCCTTGCTTTCTGTAGCATGTTATGTATGTATTCATGCTCCTTACGGGAATGAGGAGCAGAATTATTATTTTTTTTTTTAACATGCAGAATAAATTTTAATCAGTTATAGAAAGGAGGTGAAAACTAACAAGAATAAAACCTTGAAAGGTTATAGGAAAGGAACAATAAGAATCTAATCAGCAATGCAGCAGAGGTGTCGTTAATTAGCTAGTATGTTCTTTAATGTTGCACTACTCAAAGCAAGATTGTGAAGTCTGTTTTTCCCTTGTAAGTAAGGAATTCTTATATGAAGATTTTGAAATCCAAACACAAGATTCCAGAGGGCACATAAATTAACGCTTTTGCAAATTAGCTGGAAGCAACACAAAAAATATTTTTAGGCAGTTTCAAGTCTGCAGGTAAACTGAAATTATAGTAAAACAGAGTTGATATTTCAGAATATTTTGTATCTTGACACAAAAACACTCAGCTTTTTACGATTGTAATTCAGAAAGAAGACAAACTATAACACAAAATCATGAGTGTATCAACATGAACTATATCACTGCAGTAACTACTCACACACACATTTTCTAAGTGTGCAGGTAAGTACTGCAGACACTAAATGACCACTGCCTGTGACATACTGAAATGATGAAGCATCTTTGAGGCGAAGTAACTTTGCTCATGAACCAACAGGGATTTGTAACAATAATATACAGCATAAAAGTTTTGATACACAAAATCTAGGCTAGAGACTGCTCAGGAAGAATTGATCAAAGGAGCAGGAACACTGTCACACTGCACTACCACAGGAATAGTTCCCAGTAATATGCACACACAAGCTACATACAAAGTATTTTTTTCCTGGAAAAAAAAAAAACAAAACAAGAAAGCTTGTGATAAACACATATTCCCTGTTTCAGCATTTCAGGGCACATGAAATATTTTACCATGAACTGAGATCTGTCAGATGTGTAACATCTGGAGAAAGCATGTTGGTTGTTCCTTGAAAAAGTCTCTTTGGCTGACTTTCGGTTTCCATTTCACCTAAGGAAAACAGTGCAAATGAACTCACTTGAGATTCTGAAACATCCATTTAATATTTGTCTGTTGTTAAAGAGAGGCTTGTCCCACAATAGAGCAAGGTTGCATCTGTAACACGGTAAGTCCTCTAATTCAACCAACCAAGCACTCGGGTAAGACATTAACTTGATACCAGCTGTTGTTTAACCATCCCGTCCATCCTTAATTTAACTAATGCTCCAGCGGTATCTGAGGGGCTAAAACAACCTCAAAGACACAAAACCAGGCTACTTAGTCCTACTTAGACTACAATCAAACAAAAAAAAAATCTAAAGCAAACTAATTACTGTGATTTAATTTTAAGTAAGCAGTTCAGACGAGGCAATTGAAACAAGCCAAAATACGGACATTAAAGTTCTTGGTGATTGTGAAAATAGGAACACCAGCTTGGTTCGTAGTTTCACCCACATGCGTACAACAAATTCTGATGCATAGGTACACTTCTAGAGAAAAGCTAAATAGAAAAAAATTGGCATGGGTATGCATTTCCACTTACTCATCATGGATCAGACTATCTTTGTACCTGTAATCATCTACTGACATTAAAAGATTAAACATGATGGGAAGAATTTATATAATCTGTTTAGTATAATCTGCCCTCAGAACGAGCTAGCTCATTAATAGCTTCTGTACAATAGACACACTGGAAATATCATTAACTTGCCAATACCATGCTTAAAGAAAAACAAACAAAAAAACCAAACCAAAACCTTGTCAGCTACAGTACAGTTTGGCAACAAAAACATGTGAAATGGAAATACATTTTTTGGCTTTCTACCTATGCTTCACAGCAGTCGTGGTGTCAGTTTGAAAAGCTGACAGAGGTTAAGCATCATAGCAAACCAGTACATATTGATATGTTATGCAAGAGAATTACACTGCCACTCATTCTAGAAAAGACTGATAACCCCCACAAATCTCCTATTTCCTTTAGCCCACAGGGATACATTCCCTTCTTTGAAGGGAAGGAACAACAGCTTCTATCAAGCAGAATGAACAAAAAACATTTATAAAATACTTGGTCTTATACAAAAATGAAGAAAACCCAAACCACCAACTTAGGCAATTCTTTGCCACCTGAAATTTCAAAGACAAATCTGCACTGCTACAACACATTGCACAGTCTACCAGAATTAATTCCCTGTGAAATGTTCTTCAAGATATTGCTTTCTTCCCTCCACATATCACGGTATCCATTTGTTACCATGTCACATCTGTAGAATATGAACCATAAAGCTACTGCTAAAATTCAGGAAATAACAGGATTATGTATTTGGGAAAACAAATTTGGTTCATTTAAATGGATTAGATGTTTTAAAACTAAGTTACATTTTAAAAAATCCTTGATATGGATAGGATGAGGTAAGCCTGACCTTTACCTGCACTGTTTTTAATACGATCTGTGTAAAGTCTATGGTAAAATATTTAAAGTAAAACAACAAAGTATGAATATCTATTCCCTTATTGATCATTGAGCTTGATAAACTTCTGTTCAATTTTAATGCCTCTAAAATTAATAGAAAATAGAAGCCAAGATAGAAGCAGCATCTATCAGAAAACTTGTCTCTCTCTCCCCTGTCAATTCAATAAATCAGATAACATTCTTTATCTGATAGGAAAAGCAGTCATAAAAAGCAATAAACCATAACTTTCCTCAAAGGCTAAATATAATTCTCGTAAAATAAAAGAGCATGCTTTTGGCGCAGGTCAGAATGTCTAAGTTAAAAAAAGTACAGAAAGGATAAGCATAGCTAGTGGCACACTGCTAAATATCTCAGTCTTACAGTTCTGCTATGGAGATTTGTTCCAGGATGCAATGTGAATATCCTTAGCACAGAACAGAAACACAGAATGGTTTGGGTTGGAAGGGACCTTCAAAGGCCATCCAGTCCAACCCCCCTGCAAGGAGCAGGGACATCTCCAACCAGATCAGGTTGCTCAGAGCCTCATCCAACCTGGCCTGGGATGTTTCCAGGGATGGGGCATCCACCACCTCTCTGGGCAACCTGTGCCAGTGCTCCACCACCCCCATGGTAAAAAATTTCTTCCTTATATCCAGTCTAAATCTACCAGGAAACAATGCAGTTTTCTCCCTTCAGGAGGAAAGAGCACTGATCTCTTCCATTTCTCTAAACACTCACCTTCTGAACCTTCAGAGTAAAAACAAACATTCAGTACTATGTTTAGAAGGTACTACATGATAAGCAGCATTCCTAAGATGATCTGAAGGGTGTGCACTGCACAATGGCACTCTTAGGAATGTCAGGACTTAGGAATATTCACAACATTTAATTTGATGTGGAAAAAAATTTGCCTCTTTGAAGCAGTAGCTGCTTTAAAAAGGTTTCATTGATGTGTTTTAGACTAGCTACTTTACTTTGTATTTTTAAGTTACAACTGGCAAATTCCAGTTCACCATGGATACAAGTGTATTATATTTACAGAATAACAAAAAAATACAGAAGACAAATGTATCCAGCTGCAAAACTACATCCATATTAATACATCTGACACTCTAAACACACATACCTTTTCTCTTCAGGGGGCCAAGAACACTGGGCCTGATGCAGTTGATTGGACTTTGACTCCTCCTGCTAGAGAGAGAACACCAACAGTCAGGTCTGTAAAGGTTTCAAGTCTGAACACCACCATGCCCAGCATCAAACACAATTACATCATATTAAATGCTCTTTAAAACTATTCCTGCACAACTGGAATGCTTAGGGAATCTAAACACATAGATAACAAAGAAGTGCTGCCTATTACAGCAGATTATCTTCCACACAACGTTATATTAAGTTTTCTAGGGTCTTCTCCTTCCCTTAGTGCATCACATCCTCACTTCAATCCATTTCTAAATTGTATGTAATATTGACATAAAATTGATGTACTAACAAAGTTAAATTTCACTTGGAGTACCCAGAATTTCCTCACAAGTTACCAAGTTCAATTTAAAGTTGACATAAGCTCCTGTAAGACCACCCACATAAAGATACCATTGGTAAAGGCTGAATTTTCAGAGTATTTTTATGTGGCAATACTTCAGCTGTTGTAAAACGAAGATCTTTTTTAATGCCTTAATATCAGCTTTAACTAATCTTTGTGCTACCCTTGGAATTTACGCCAATGTGTACCTGTTACTTGCAGATGTTACTTACTTGGAGAATCGCCTTGTTGGACTGGGAATAGGACTTGGAGGTAATCCATTACTGCTCACAAACATTTGCAATGATGGTGAAAAACATTGCTGCAGAAAAAGTCACATTACAACGCTTCAGAATTTCCTTTTAAATACTGAGGTGTTTCCCCTCACCCTCCAAACAAAACATCTCCAATTAAAGAAAAGCTAGTAACATAATAAGGCAGAGATGATCAAATGCAATCTTAGAGGCATTAAAACTTAACTTGCAAAAATATACTGACTAATGCAATACTGCTTAGATTAACCTGAAATTCAAACCCACAAGAAATCCAAAATTGAAATAGATGCTGCTTTCTAAATAAGACAGCTGTTTCTGTTCTTCCTGTTACATTTAGAAGCAGTAGTACAGTACTCAGGACTTACTTCTTTCAAAGGGCTCATTAAAAAAATCAAGCTGAGTTTACTCAAAATACATCTGACCTGAAACTTTAACACAATATTCCGGAACAGAACACAGTATTCAGCTCTGCAGTTCTGCAGCTAATCTGAGCTTAGCCCATGAATGCCCATAGCTAAGCACAAAAATGTTTCTGTCAAGTTATCTACTACTGTTTTACAGTTGTGATTCCAAAGATACAGGACCAGCTGCCAGCACCAGTGTTATACTAGGAATGCATTTACCCAGCACTAGTACGTGGCTGCTCCACGCATCATTACTGGTAGAGGCATGCAATAAAACAGTAGCAGCACAAAAGCAGAACCACAAAAGAGGGTGAAAACAAGGTCAAGCAGCTCATCTTTAAACACAGTTGCCAGTTTCTCTGTGCTATGTTTCAGTTTTCCAGTCCTCACTGGAAAAAGTTTATGTAAGATCCACCTCTTCCCTTTTTCCAGTATCTGCCATCAGTCTTCACTGCAAATTCAGCACGCCCGAGTCCTAACAGTGACAGTGAAGCTAGCGAAAGGAAGGCATAACTGATGGACATATTGTCATCCTTCTCACCACACTGATTTGCAGCTTCTGGCCAATCTTTGCCTACACTCTTACTCTACACATACGATACACTCTGATTTTGGTGCTTCTTCCCCAGCATCCCCTCACTTACGCAGCTGAAGATCATGTCCAACTCTAATGACCTCTTCCAGCTTCCCTAGAATTAGAACCCATCCAAACATCGCACATATAGCGGGAACTGAAAAAATTAACGGTGACAGAACTGACACACAGCTTAAACTCTGCAGGCTCTAAGATGGTAAGCATCTGATTCTTACAAGCCAATAAAACGGGAGTTTGGGTTGAGGATGGTTGTTGTTTGGTTGTAATTTTTTTTAAATCTGTCAAACAATTTGTGAAGTTACACATCTTCACAGTTCACCTTGATCTAAAATTCTAAAATGTTCTCTCAGTTCAGTACTTAACTTATCCTACCTTTCCTATTCCTCTTGTAGGTGAAGGTGCAGGCGAAACTGGAATGAAGTCTATTCTCTTTGGGGAGGAAGATTTCTCAGACTTGTCCAAGTCATTGTCACTCTGTAAATACAAGGTTTCCAACTTAACACTGGCACAGAACATTACCTTAGATCCAAGGCACAGCCTTCTAATGGGAAGTCATACGGTCAAATGCACAAAATAACTGAAGCAGATGAACTTAAATTCTTCTTAAATTTCTTTAACAGTTAATTCCTCTCTTTCCCTTAACTTTGTCAGTTGAGTATAAAAGTAGAACTAAATAGAAAACATCTATAAAGAGATTACCAGGCTCAAGCTTTCCTCCCATGAGTGGCTTATCTGCATTGCTGTTTGCACTTCCCTAGAATACAAGAAATCCCATCAGTAGCTAAAAAGAGGATAACTCTGGCTATTTTATCATCTTGTTTCAATAACATTTACCTTTCATGTGCTGTTTCTCTGTTCATTAAATCCACTCCTTCCTCCTGCAGGAAATAAATGTCCTAAGTCTTCCTATAACATTTAATTCATCACAGGTACTCAGAATAACACTCACGATTCAATAATTTGCCATTAGAAGTGAAATATGAACAGCAGGAACACTCCAGAAAGAAGAGACCGCTAGCAGACCAGTTCACCCTTTCTCTTGAATGAAACAACACTTCAAAAATGCAAGACAGTTTAAACAGGACAACAAGCCTTGCAAGGAGGCTTCCTTGTTGAAATTAAGTCTTAATTTCCTCTAGTACTTGAAAAACTCAATAGGAAAGAAACTCCCATTATGTAAGTATTTCAATATTATATAATACTTTTTATTCTGTTACTAAACATACAGATAAAAACTACACTTACCCTTCTGATCTGATGAAGTCGGCTACTAGGAATACGAATAGGAGATGATGACAACAACTGAAAAAAGTGACAGCCACAATGATTAAGTTGCACATTAGCAGCTTGCATACATCCTATTTACCATCACCTACATTCTTAGTGAATTAAAAGAGAGCTGTACATGTGGATGACTCAAATAATGTTGCAAAAAGAAAACACTGACCTTCAAGAGAAAAGACTTGTTTTACCACTTACAAATTCATTCTATCGCTCAGCAAGTGGCACAGATCTGACGTGCAAGCAGATACTGCTTAGCATCTCAAATAGCTGTATATGTCATTCGGAAAAGTGAGACATTATAAATTAAACTACGAACACTGTACAATTCCCTACTGCCTTGAGTAAGATGACAAACTCCTGTACTAACTTACTCAACCAGCTGGCTATTACAAAGAAGAAATTTCAACGTTTCAGCTTGGTCTTGAACAACACTCCCTAAAACTTTACTTTTGCAATTTTTCAATTGCATACAATTTTATACATCTAATTCCTCTTGAACTTTGGCCACCATGACATACAAAGGGGCCAATAGCTCCCACTGAGGATGTCTACTGTAATGCCTACTGATTTGAGTTCCAAAATTTTTTACTCTCATTTTTGAGATCACATAACAGAAGAATTTGAACTAAATTCCCTCTCACTTTTTCTGAATAAAAGACGTAGAAGAAACATATTTCTGGAATTCAAGTTCTATGGATTCTGAGAACAGCAACACTTAATCATCACTGCCCTCAGATGAGAAAGAAAAATTTTAGTGGAAAAGGGCATATAGATCCCTGAGCTGACAAGCAAAGAGTGAAAAAAAGAAATGCAACACCTTTGAGAATTTAAATAACTGCAGTACTCTACTCTACCAGACTTATATATAACAGAGGTCAGAATATCACCCAGCAAATAAATTACTCTTCTTTAAATGATTTTCTGACATCTAGTGTTTAGTCTTTGCAAAAAAGGAACGGCCTCGTCAAATAAACAGATCAAAGGATTTTGACTCTCTCTTCCATTTTTACAACAAATTAAAACATCTTGTCAAGACTTTCAATTGTGACAGCAGTTTTCTCTTCTGACCCATGGTGCGGTCCAAATTCACTTTAAGACTGCACGTAATACTGGCAATCACACATAGCTTCAGCTGTTCCTCGCTTCTCGGGGACACAGAGTTAACACATCAGTATTATTTCATTGTAGGTTGCAGTTACAGAGAAAAAAAATGCACAATCTGCAGCCTGGGAGCTTGCTAGGATGCTTAGCGCAAACACAAATCAAGTTTAACTTCATTTCTCCAACTCAATTATTTCTTGTTAGGTGTAAGCAAAACATGCTTAAGATTCCTTACCATGCTGTGACGGCTCATAACTGTTGTGCTGTTCCTGCGAGTTCGCAGCACGTAAGGCTGAAAAACCTGCGAGTTGTCACTAGAGGGGGGGGAAAAAAAAAAAAAAAAAAAGTTTTGCGAACAACTTTCTAAGGTGTGCTTTACTGAAAGCTACAGAACGCTGCACTATGCACGCCGCAACCTGCGGCGCACTGAACACACTCATCTCGTTTCAACAGAAGCACTGCTTTCAGTGAAGGAGCCCGGCGAGCCCTTTTCCCCGGCCCGCCCGCGGGGACCCGCACCCCGCGGTTCCCAGAAGGAACTCGCCGCCCCGAGGACCGGCTGACACGTTTCAGCGGCCTCCACCGCGCACTCGCCACGGCGCAGGGCGAGCCGGGGGCCGGCAGGAAGCGGGGCCAGCGGCGGGGCTCGGCACGCTGTGAGGGCCCGGCTGGCGGGCGGCGGGGCGGGCCCAGGCTGCTCGAGTGGCCCCGCACCCCGCCAGGCCGGGCCTTCCCGGGCCGGGCCCAGCCGCCGGCGGGGCTGCGGGGCCGGGGCCGCGCTCACCTGAGCCCGTGGATGAGGGGGGCGCTGTTCGATCTCCTCAGGCCGCCCCCGTCGCTCGGGGCCGCGGCGCTCCCCGCCGGCAGCTCCAGGTCCAGCTCCATTTTCTCCTGAGCCATCGCGGCGGCGGCTCCGGCTCCTCCCGCTCCGCCGCGACGCCCATTCACTGCCGGCGGCCGCAGCGGCTCCTCATGCCGCCGCTCCCCCCGGCCTGGCGCGGCGCCGCAGGCAGAGGCCGGGGGCGCGCCGGGCCCGGCGAGGGGGGCGGCCCCAGCAGCGCCCCATGCCGCGGGCGGCCCGTTCCCCCCGCCGCTGACAGACCCGCTACCGGTACCACCGACGCCTCCCCAGCGCCTCGGGCCGGACACCCCCCCCGAGCCCGCCGCTACCGCACAGCGCGCATGCGCCACCGGCAGCCCCCGCACGGCGGGCCCTAGCCGGTGGGCCCGCGGCGGTACAGCGCATGCGCAAAGCGGTCCTACGGCCCGCAGCGGGGCTTCGAGGCCGGGCGGGCAGCGGGGCCGCTGTCCGGGGCCCTTTGCCACCGGGCTCTTGGCCAGCCCGGTGTGCGGAGGGGCGTGGCCCTCGTGCTGCTGTTCGCGCCCAGCCTCTTAGGCGAGGGCAACCAAAAATCGCTATGAGACTTGAGGCGGGACGGAAAAGCACGGCCTCCGCCGCTGAGGTCTGCCAGCGAGACTGCCCGCCGGGGCGGGGTGCCCGCGGGGCCGGGGCTCCCCTGTGCCCGGAGACGTACAGCTCCGATGCACAGCCGTGAGAAGGCTTAAAAACGCACCTGCCCCCTCCCCGGGGGTGCCTGGCACAGCTGCTGCCCGTGGGGGAGCCCAGGCCCGGACCCCCCCACCGAGGTCACAGGCGACGGGCTCGGCTCTGAGGCACAGGTCCTCAGCGC
>JAAGAY010140937.1:34097-84171 GCA_011801015.1 Ardeotis arabs | reverse complement strand
ATCAAGTCCTGCTTTGTCAGCTCAGCTTTGCTGAGAAGAACGGACTAGATCCCTACCTCTTCTAGCTTCTGTGGACTCTTAAGGTGCTTTATGCCCAAAACATGGATCTATCTCTTCTCAAAGAGAAGACTAAACCCAAACCATCATAACTGGGTGCTTGAGCTATGAAACTGTTATATAAAAGTGCATGTTGGTGACATTTCTATTCTCTCTTCCTCTACCAACATCCCAAATGAAGGGAGTTACACTTCCCTTCTTCACAAGGTTTTTAAAATAAAACACACACATGCCTAGGCGAAGAAATGTCAAGGGTGTGGAAAGGACATGTATGCACATATGTCCAGGTCTTGTCTTCTAAATCACAAAAAAAAAAGGAGAAGGGTGCAGAACACAAGTCTGTCTTCAGTGAAACAGTCTGCATTGCTGGAAGTGTTTGCTTTCTCAGTCTGCTATTTTAGTGGCGGCAATCCACTTTGGGGTGCCGGTATCTCCTGCGCCCACACACGAAGAGCCTGGGTGCCACCTCAGGTTCAGTGTGGAGATGCCTGCACCTCAAAGGCAGCCTGTGCTCCCACCTGTGCTCTTGTGTGGAACTGGCCTTTACTAGCTCTCAGGCTAATAGTTTTATATAGTGCTCAGGCTCAGAAATGTCTTTCAGTCAAACAGGTGTGTACAGACAAGGGGGCAGAAGGGGTTTTATGCACAGAGGATGTAACTCCTGATGTTCCAGCACACCTGGCTTTCACCTAGAGACCCCCTATGCATAAAGGTATCACAGACCATATGTACATGAAATGCCTCCCCAGGCTGCAATGGGTGCCGCTCCTTTAAATAACTTAAACAACTTTTTTTTTTCTTTCTCTGCTGGGTACCGCAACACTGAAGTCATGTTGAGAATATTGCACTAAGCTTCTTCTAAAAATGAGAGTTAGGCACTCAAGCTCTTACTTAGTCATTTCAACACTTCATCACATAAGCTTCACTCAACAGTAAAATGTACTTGGTTGCAGCTATGCAGAAGACACTGCAAATTCTCTCTCTAATGGAGGTAATCAGAATAATCTCCTCTGGCCACCTGCATATTCTCAGTGTGAAATAGAAATCATATGTAGGGCATGGCATTAGTTACCAAACTGCAGTGGAAGGGGAAGATGGATGTTTTCTACTGTACTTGAAAAAGCAAATATATTAGAAGTGAGGAAGGAGTTAATCGTTGCAAAACACGGTCATTTCCTGAGCCCTGTGGTTGGATGAGTACAAACCTTCAACTATTTCTAATTCTTCTCTGTCATTTAAGAGGCTTTCAAGGTGCACTGTACATCCCAGATCAGGTAAGGAGTACAGCTTTTCACTTCTTGATTGTTTGTTCAAAATTGTTTTTCAGTGGAGTCTGATTTGTTCTCCCTCCTATTATTTACATCTGAAGGGAGAACAAAGTTCATTGCAATCCAAGAAGTACATGTGTGTCTTTGTGCCAGATGATTGTGAGCTTTAGAAATAAAGAAAGAACTGTATGGCTTAATAACAGAGTGTTGATAATGAAGAAGTTGTGTTACACATAGACAGAAGTTAGAATTATTGCAGCAAATACTACAATAAAGGAGAATGAAAATTCTTACCACCAGTTTTAAGGAGTTCGCTCTGCACAAATCACTATCAAAATAAGGGGTTTTCAGGTGTACAGTTTGCTTTAGTAAAGAAAGTACTAAAAATCATAATGTGTCTTCAATACTATTTTTAAAAGGAGGAAGAATGAGCTTCTACATGTTGGGAGAAAAAAAAACCCAGATAATTTTGGACCAGTTTTATTTGTAAATCTGAACCTGATATCTATCTATAGCTATTGCAGAGTCACGTCTTGTAGTCATCCTGAGACTCTTCCTGAGGTTTGCAGCAACCAGATATATGCACAGAAGTGACTGTGGGACCATATCATAAAATGATATAATTTCATCGGGGTCTTTTGATGCATAAAAACTGAACTCAGACAGACGGGCACCAGAAGGAAGTCTCGTAACACAGCGCACTCTTGCATACGGCATTTGTTGTCTCTTGATAGACAGGGAAAGAGACAATTTGCGTGCAGGTTTTTTTTAGTAGTTCAGAAAAACATAAAATAGTCATCTGTATGGCAGTTATTGTCATAATGTGCTGTCACCAGGCTGCCCTACAGAAAGTGAAATGGTACGTGCTGTGAGGATCCTCGGGTGAAGTCTGGAGATTCAGGTTTTTGGCGTTTGCTTTTTTTTAAGACTTTGCTTGTAATCAGTTTTAGTGTTTGGACATTAGCTCCTTGACTGTGCTCAGTGTTTGGTATAAACACGTTCTGGATTTTATACATAGTGGTCGAGATAATTAATCTAGCTAGGCTTTTCAAAAGCATTTGTTTGATTCAGACACATAAGTCCCATGAATGTTTGAACTTCATTCCTAAATCACCTCCATTCTACTTGTGAGATTGCTGCTACGGTAGCACTTGGATCTCTGTAATGAATTTTATTAAAGAAAGTCCTTTAAAGTCCTTGTAAGACTCTGTGAGCCACAGAAGTTTTGTCACTGTCACCTACAGATGGTGATCGCGGATGAATCCCAGTTGATGCCAGACTTGTGCCCTGGTTTTTGCAGATCCCCAGCACAGGCGATCTGATCAAGAATCCCAGGTCTTCCCTTGCAAGCAGCGGTATGTCAGTTTAGACACAGCCAGAGAGCACATCGTCATTCTGCTAAGGAAGAGGCTACGGCATGGGTAGAAGCACTTGCATCAGCCTCAGTGTTCTCAGTTTGAGTATCGATGCTAAGCAATTTGCTATTCTTTACAACTCTATATGGCCTTAACTGCCAAATACTCAGAGCCTATGCAGCAGCTTGCAAGGTGAAAGCCGGCTGAGGTGCGCCTACCCATCCCGCAGCCACATTTCCCAGTTACTGGGCAGGCACAGCTCAAGGGAAAGTAGTCAGCAGCTTTGTGTGGGAAGATCAAACTGAACCCAGGCCACCCCCGTTGCCAACCAGCAGCTCACCCACTGCTTCTGCCTTCAGTTTTTAGCATCCCTTCAGGTACATTTATTGAAAATGTGTATTCACCTTCTGTCTTTCAGGGTGGGTTTGAGTTCAACTCGGATGCATCTGCCTGTGCAGACGATTTTGCTCTCACTGATGACTGTAAGTGCAGCAAAGGCCAGCTTAGGTGATTTAAAATGTTTGCTCCCAGTGCTCTCTTTTGGCATGAGTATGTTTGTTTGATGTGGCTGTACTCCTCAGCTCTCTGTCAGAAGGAGGTGTACGTTATATGTAGCAGCATAATAGGATGAAAAAGCAACAAACCCTAGAAAAGCCACTCGTTGCATGGTAAATGTGGTCTCCCCCAGTAACTGCTGTGTTCCAGTCGAGTGGCTAGAGGGAAGAAACCCAGCAGCCCACAACCCAGCCTCAAGAAGTTATCCTGTGGTGGGCTCCCTCCATCCTGCTCAAAAATTAAGAGATACCAAGACTTGTAATGTACTTAAAAGACATGGTGGTGTTCTGCACACATATTGCTGCCTAACAACCCTACTTCACATTTGCATAGTTTCCAGATAAAAATTTATTTTGAAGCAGAAGTCCAGGGGGCTTCACCACTGACAACTAAAGTTTGCAAAGCCTACAAATGGAGAGAACAGCATTTTGGTTTTTTTTTGTATCAGGCACATTTATTGACACTGTTCTCGTGTTTTTCACAGAGTGCAAATTGAGCTTGAAAATGGAGCTCTCCTCAGAAAAATGGCTTTACGGAAAAGGAAGCATTTGGCTATTGACTACTGCCTCAAAAATTCCTGGATGAAATGAGCTCATTTTATAAGTCTGTGTCTTTGGGTCTGCTGTTTGGGTTTTCTCTTACTGCCAGCTCTTGAGTGGAAGGTCAAGTTGGTGTTCCTCCTGGGCTTACTATTTATATGCAAGAAATCTGAGAGGGACTCAGCCTGAGGGCTAGGGTTGTTATTTTAAAATAAGTTTAAAATGGGTAATATAATCCAATGTTTGTCTACATTTAGCTGCTAATCAATGAGAAATATCCTGTAGAGTTAATTTTTTACATCCGTTCAATCTAGTAACGTCAGTTTGATCTAGTCTATATTTTTTTATTAGAAGCCTTCTGCCCTTACTGAAATTTTCCATTGGCAGTCTTATTTTTCGGTGCTGTTGAGTATTTAACTAAACCTACATATTCAGAAAGAGAAAAAGAGAGAGAGACTTCTGTACGCGCTTCATGTAACGGCTCAATTTTTTAAATGCTGGATTTTAGCTCGAATTGATATTGCAACAGAGAGATCCTGCCTTTTTGCGCAGAGACTGACGAGAGCCCAAGAGTTGTTCAGGTTGAGGCAAAGCATCTGTAAGCTTACTTATCAAGAGCTGCACATTTTTTGTAACATTTTCGCACTACTGCATGATGAATTCAGACTCAGTAGCTGGTGTATTGAAAATAATTTTACCCTCACACCCTTGCTCTTCCAGCTGCTGATTAAGTCTTGAAATAACAGCAGAAATTAGGCACCGATACGGATATGATGAAGCAGCTAGGGTTACTTACTACCAGATATGCTGCACTTGATTCAGATCTGCAAAAATAAGAAGGGAAAATATCAAGTCACTAAAAAGTATGTGGTCTTTTATCTTTTCTTCATCTTCAGATGTGGATATTATGCATCTTTAGTAACCCTGCACAGGTACATTTTACAGCTAGTGAACTGTGCTTTAAAGCTATGAAAGGCAGTGTTATCACTGCTTGTCACTGTTCAGCATTATCTTTAGAGGTACTTCTTTAAAAACATCTGGGTTTTTTTTTTTGGTAACAACTGATTCTTAAAAGATTTTTCCTTTGGTCCTTTCTGCAGTGCTTACTCATAGAGGAAATCTGATCTGCTACAGCACGGAAACATCAGCGGTCACCACGGCGAGACAAATTCCTTAGGGAACTGCCTGTAAGTCTGATTAACATTTAAGATGAAAAGTTTTGCATTTTCTTTGGCAGGATGTTACACGCAGAGTTTAGTTGTATGAGGCAATTGCTGAGCCAATAAGGGAATATGCAGGAACACAAGCCTCTGCTAGGAATAGGTAAGCACAAAGAAAGGAATCCTTTTGTAAAACCTCTTTCTTTCTTTTTTTTCCCCATAGCTTCTCAAAAATGTGATTGATCTTTGAGACTCTCTAAATTATGCCCAATTTAAATCCTGTTATCCCAGGATTCTGAGTACATTGAGCAGCCTGTTTCTGGGCTGCAAAGGTTCAGCAGGTGAAGGCTGGGAGAATAAGGCTTTCGTTTTTCTATTACTTGGCCTTGTGACAGTCAGGTAGCGTAAGATCAAAGGGGAATCCTCCTGGAGCACAAAGGGTGGCAAGAGGTAGGGTAGGAAACCATGGGCAAGCAGGAACAGAAATGGTGAGGGAAAGAAAAAAAGAGAAGAGGAAAACTGGTAGTATGAAATACAGGTAGGTGAGGACAGAGGACAGTGTCTGGACAGTGGTTAATGGAAGAAGGACAGACTTTGGGTTAAAAGCTACAGGTGACATAAGTGAGTTTGTAGAGGACAGACAGAAAGGCATGATCCTTTCATCTCTTTTTCTCAAATACTCTGAAGAAAAATGTGAAACATCCAGATCTCAGTAACCGAAAAAATAAATCAAGGCAAAGTAGGTTTATCTGCCCCCTCTAGTGGTCTAGACAGAAAATACATGTTTACCCAACTGATTTGCACTACATCTATTTGCTGGGACCAGTAATACAAGGGTCTTTAGCTTATCTGACACATATGTATAACAACTGTTCTCAGCCTCTGACATACGGTGGCTGCATCTAAACTCCTTTTTGGGAATGATCTTTGGTCTATGATGATGAGAGGACAGGTTGCGAGAGTTGGGGCTGTTCAGCCTGGAGAAAAGGAGGCTCCTGAGAGACCTGATAGCGGCCCTCCAGTACCTAAAGGGGGCTTAGAAGAAAGCTGGAGAGATACTCTTTAGCAGAGCCTGTTGTGATAAGATGAGGGGTAATGGCTTTAAAATAGAGGGAGGGAGGTTCTGATTTGATATAAGTAAAAAATTTTTTACGATGAGGGTGGCAGAACACTGGAACATGTTGCCCAGAGAGGTGGTGGATGCCTCATCCCTGGAAACATTCAAGGGCAGGTTGGATGGGGCTCTGAGCAACCTGATGTAGTTGGAGATGTCCCTGCTCCTTGCAGGGGGGGTTGGACTAGATGACCTTTGAAGGTCCCTTCCAACCCAAATCATTCTATGATTCTATAACTCCTAAACTACAATTGTGGTTGTGTGGAGCCCAGAGTTGTTTGAGGGAGCACTAGCTGACATGAATCAAAACTGTGCCAGAACTCTAACAGCTCAAGAAAGTTAATTTCATTGCCTGAGCTCAGGTTCTGACAGCATTTAATTTACTAATATTGACTTACCCTTTGTGTAGTAACAGCTCCTTTGTGCGTGTGGAGTATGATGCAGCCCTCAGTCATCTAAGTGTAAATATTACAGAATACTTCAGCACAAAATATCAATCAACAGCCAATTCAGAGGGAGACTGTTGCCTGTCTTCCTAATCATCCATGATCTACTTGCTAATGGAAGACACATGCTGACTGAGAGGTAGGACTACAGGAAAAGGCAAAGTAGCCTTGTGATTTTAGTGACTGAGTGATGTCCTGGGAAATGAGATTCTGCCACTGATTCTGCCTGAAAGTCTTCTGTGATGCTGAGAAGAGGGCATAAGAAATGAATACATGAGAATTGCCTGAAATGGAGCTGGGGTGGAACTTCAGAGCTTCAGCTCCAAATGGCGACAATTCTCATGTAGCCTCTGCCTACTGGGGAATTACACCTTAGTAGTTGCTTCTCATAACACAAGATAGCAGTACTTAAGATACTTAAGGACAAGTATAGAGCAGATATCTTTTTGCAATTACATAGCAATTGGATTTTGACGGGACTGAGAGAGCTGGCCTAGTGCCAGTAAGGAGCATGCTTAAATGCTGAGTTTCTTCTTGAGAAATACAAGTGCTTTCTTTTCAAACACAGTCAAGGAGGAGGAAATAGTGTAACTCTATAGCACTCTGCTAGGAGAAAGAGCATGCACATTCAACACTCTCTCTGGAAAGCATTTAAAACGTTATCTACACCCTCACTTGCCAGCTAGCCGGTATGCTAGCTACCACAGTCTGGGCTGGTTTGCACCTGGACAGCTGAAGCTGGAAGAGCAAGCAGTGATCCTTGGACAAAAGAGGAGCAGATGCCTGAAGCCAAAAGACCTGATCTTTAGTCTCATCTTCAAAGACAGTATTTTACATTAAGTAGTCACTGAATAATGTCAAAGGCCAATCTAAAGAGTAAATACCAGGCCACGTCCACTACCTTACAGTTGATGACTGCTGCTGTCCCTAGGCTAGAGAGTGTCTTGCCCTCCTACATGGTGTTTTCATCTTTCCCTGTGTTGTCATATATATAATTTTTCATTGCGCATCTTTGATGTAAAATATGGGCACTACCCAGCAGCTTTGTGGTTAAAACAATCTCCGATGCAGATAATAAGTCCCACGGTCAGACTTGAGAGGCAACTCGAGACATCTATTTCCTGACCTTAACCATTACTCTACCATTTAGGCAGGGAAGGGAAGTGTTTCTCTTCTATCAACTATTTTAAAATATTGTGGCAAATCATATTCAGTCCCCAGAAAGAAAAGGCAACAGGCAACCTTCACAAAAGGAAAATTCACAAAGAGGTTCAAGGATCAGGCCTCCTAATTGTTTTCCTGCAAGAGAGAGGATGTTCAGTGAGACTCACTAAGATTTTTTTCCAAGTTGTCATGTTTCCCAGACTCTGCCATAGTCTTCTCCAGATGATCTACTTTTTTGGCATGTGAAGAGTGCTGACTTCACACTGTACCTCGTTATTTTGCTGACTATTTCAGATCCCATTCTGAGAAATCTAAGTCTTCGTTGGTGCCTTAGTCCTTTAACGCGTGTGATGCTCATCTTACAGAGCCTGAAATCCTGTTTCAGATCTGGGTTCAATGGGTTAAGCTTTCAGAAAAAGACATCAACTCTGAGTTCCTCATTTCCAAATGCTTATTAAAAGACACCTGGGTATGACTTGCAGAAGTATTGAGTACTCACAGATCTAGACATAGTTAATAGAAATGTGGCTTTGAAACAATAACATTTTATGTAATGCCAAATTGTTCTTAGAAATCACGTCCTAAGCAACTCAGGACCTCCATTCATCACTTTTCCTGTTTGTAATATGGGGTTAAATTATCTTCATATTAGAGGAATTCTGCAAAGAAAAAAAATGTGGGTCTTGCTACAACACTGGATGCCACAAAAATGCCCACAAATAAATTATTTACTTGGTATTGAGGACAAGAGTTTGAACAGTACACTGTACATAGGGCATAGTGTCACTCATTGAACAATGAGGAGAAAAGAATCTTTATCTTTCTGATGGGGTATTTTGCCTTCGGAAAATTGCTGGGAGGGCATAGGTTCCAAGAAAGATCATATGGAAATGGGCAGGCTTAAACTTGTCCAGTTACCAGCCAGCTGACTTGTAAAGTGTCTTGGCTCTCTTCAGCTTGTTGCCTTCCAGCTTTTCACTAGTAGGAACATTAACTTGCAAAGCAACCAGGGGAACCTGCTGATGAAATTCTGGCTCCCAGGCTCTTCAGCTGTTTATTTGTCCAGGCTGCTAGAGCAGTAATATTCCTGAGGTTTATAAGCATTGTGATTATTTTGACAAAGAAGGAAAAGACAAGACATTTTCATAAGGGACACCTTCCCCTCCTCTCAATCTCAGATCTCTGCAAAGCTGATTATCTCAGTTATTCAGTGCTTAAGTAATCAATGCAATGATCAGAGCTATTGAGGTCATTAGAAATACACAGTTAGTCAAAACATTTGTGGCTTATCCATTATTGCAGCTAACAGAAGTTGCCTGCTATTATAAGAATATGAGACTGAGTCAAGCAGGAGCAAGATCAGGCCCATAAGTTGAACTAAACACTCTTTTACACATTGCATACAGCATCTCTTTATGAGCCCAATTTGTGACCTAAATCTGTACATTCTTGTCAAAGAAAATATCTAGAACCCACTCTTTCACATGAAGATGTGCCTTCTCAGTCGCACATTTCTTCTGTGGGACATAAAGATAGCGTTAATACCTCTAAGAGGATGAAGAATGAAGTTTTCTACTAGGTATCTGGCCTTACTGACCTCAGCAATTCTCTGCTGCATAGATACATAACCTTGAAATCTGGTCTTGGTGGATAAAATAGCCTCACAAACTAATTGCTGAGATGTTTCACATTCAGAGTATGTTAAATGTTTGAGATTTTAAATAATGTACACTTGTGAAAGCTTTTTTTTGAGCTTTTTAAATGAAAAGTTTTCCATCAACAACACTTCTCAGATAAACTAACAGGACATGTCTATTCCTGCTAATTTTTGTGGGCTGTCTTACATGAGTACATGATTACCCTCACATGAGAGAGGCAGAGATCATAATTGATCTGGATATCAATAACATACATGGTTAGTGTATCCTTGGCTTGAAAAAGTTCACACTGAGTGGGCTGAATTCTCAGCACCTCCCAGTTTTTGCTGCTGCAGTACTGCCAAGATGAACTTTGAAGTCTTTCACAGAAGTGCCTGGGGATCACTTTCTTATGCAGGGAACACCAGTATGTGGAAAGATTGTTCCTATGCCAGTTAGCAGTAGGAGAGCAGAGATAGTCAATTTGTACTACAGAGATATCAGCTCCTTTGGTTGTGCCTACTCTTCTGGCTGCTCTATCTTGTCTCTGGGATTAGTGTAGTCGTGAGTGTAGAAGGAAAAACAAGTGGTCAAAAACATCTTTGCCTACTTCTAAATAGTGTGGGGGCTGAGGATTTGACTTCCTCATGTTTGAAATAAAAAAACATAGTGTTGCAGCTTGCCATTGCTAACAATTTCACGGTTCAGAATAACATGCTACAGGAGCTGTAAATGCTCCTCTACCCTAACCTGCCTCAGCAAAGAAAAAAGTTCTCACCTTCCATATATCATCAGCTTAAACTTCTTTAGTAAATCTGAAAAAAAAAAGAAATTAATAAGTAGGAGTTTGTTCACAAAGGACTTGCTAGAAATTCAAAGTGTGCCAGGTGTTAGAAATAAAGTCACTCTTCTATATCAAAGATATTTTTTGTGTCCAGGTCTGGGCCCAAGAGAGCCGAACGCTAAATGCTTTTGCTTCCTATTGCCTTCAATGGAAGACAAATGTATTCACCGGGTCTTAGCCCATTCATAAGTTGGATCTGTCATGTGTTGAGTTAAGCAGGATTTGATGTAGGATTTGCAGATAGGTTTTTGTAACCACATGAAATACTCTGCCATTTATTCTGAGCTACACTTCTATTGCTTTGATCCCAGGCCAAAAAAAAAGGGATGTGTGAGAGGCATTTTGAGCAGTCAGCATGAGACTCACGGTGACACTCTCCCAAAAGGGGTGCTAATACCAACAAGCTCTCCAGTGGCCCTGTGGGCAGTAGAAAACAGTAGCCTATTTTCTTCCTACAAATCTGTGACTTATGGTGGATTACTATAGAGTGAAGATTGCCATTCATTATTGTCATTGCACATGTCTACATCCTTCTCTTGAGTTATGGCCATGACACACAGAAAATCATATGCAGTTGCAGAAATCGGGGAAAGGAACTAAAAAACATTAGGTGGAATTACACAATGTCTGAATCCCAAGCTTTCATCCAATTAGACAAATATTTTTATGCAATGCACAGAAACTTAGTTAATCTTGGGACCTACACCCTTTATCAAACTTGGCTATAATTAACCACCACTGTCACATTTATTGAGGGAGAGAGGGGAAATACAGACCTGTGAGCATAGACCAAAGATCCTTTTCAAAGAAAGCTGAACAGCATCTGGGCTCAGTAGCTGTTCGGTTTTGGTTTATATCCTTGCATCTAAATTAATGATAAATTGAACAAGTGGAAATGTTTGATGCTTGCTCTGGCTGACAGTGACCTAGGACTCCCACATGTCTTCTGGATTCTCTCACATCACATCCTTCCCCTACAGATGAGGCTGCATGCCCATGCACAAACCTAATTTGTCAGGAAAGAAGGTGTACTGAAAAAATAGTCTTTCACTTTTAAGTCCAAGCAACCTACGCTGTTTCTGTGAACAGTATTTATTGACGGGCTCATAGAAAGCATTGCCTGGCCCAGCATCTTGGTGCACATTATACCCACGGTGGTGCACGGAGTCCTGGCCCTTGCCTTCCATTTCTGCAGCCCAGTGCCATTGTACTCTTTTACTTTTTTTCTGAGAAGAAGACAAACATCAAAGCCTCCCCTGAAATAGATTCAGTCTGTGCTTTCTGTGTCAAAAGTAATGCCTCAATGCTTTCCTCCTCCAGAGGAGAAACGCGCTGTAGAGACTATGTTGTGGGCGTTTATTTCCTTTGTCGAGATCTGAGCTGAAGCTTAATTCTCTTGATGCGTAGCCATCAAAGACACTGAAGATAGACAACTCGCAGCGATGCTGATAAATAAAAATCTTACAGACTGTCAAGTACTGTCTTATTGTTTCATATCAAATGTTAAATGTTGAAAGTTAAGCTTGCCGCAATTAAACTACTAAATGGCTCTGAATATCAAGATGATATACTTTCAATTTTATCTATTATTTATTTTATAATAATTTTATTCACTTCTATTTCACATAGGAAATAAAGTAATCCTAAATCATCCCTAATCTAAGTCCTTTTCCATGACCGATTTTGGCAATGCTCTACATACAGACAGTTGCAAATGTCAGTACTTCTTTGAACACACATCTGCAAAACACAGTGACTTTAGTGTTAGACCTTTTTTTCTATGTTAGGGCTACAAAGACTGTACTGCTGCTGAATCACTGCTGTCAATGATGACAAATCACAAGAGTATTTCCCCAGTGGAGAGAGAGCCAAATATAGTATCATTTTTAAAAAGCCAGTATAACATTCTTAGGTCAGAATTATAGAGTATGTAAACGTTCCTTGCAAAAGAGTTTGCATTTGTCTTTTTTGACACTGACAGTCCAGCTGGCCTTAGTGGCAAACCCCAAGGCAAAATACTTTACTGCATTTGCTCTGGTTTATTTACTTTTGATCTAATAGATCTCAAATGAAATAACTGGGTACAAAAAATGGTGCTACCCTACACTGGCAGGGTTTGGAAACCAGCTTCTCTTCTCATTATTAGAAATAGTCCCTTCACTTCATGTTTTAGTCTGTGTGGGTGAGAAACCTGTTCTTTGGCTAAAATTGCAGAGTTTCCATTTCTGAAGTTCCCATTACAGTTTCTACTAATTCTGAATGCCCCCAACCCCCAGAAAAAAAAAAAAAACAAAACATCTAGTTTGGGGCTCTTCTGTGTTGTTTATACACTCTCTTTAAAATTTTATCAAGTCTTTTTTGACTTTTTGTATGCTTAAAAGCAGATTGTTTCAACCACTACTTCCTTATTTCTTCTCCCTTCCTCTTAACTGTTTAATATACAATCTCTTAGATACCCTTGCTTTTCTCCTTTTTTTACAGTCTATGAATAAGTTGATCTGTGCATCTTCCCAATCCACGGCTGTACTCCTTGCTGGGTAACATACTGGCTGGATGGCCAGGCCCAAATCGTTGTGGTGAATGGAGTTAAATCCAGCTGGTGGCCCGTCACAAGTGGTGTTCCCCAGGGCTCGGTATTGGAGTCAGTTCTGTTTAATATCTTTATCAATGATCTGGATGAGTGGATCAAGTGCACCCTCAGTAAGTTTGCAGATGACACCAAAATGGGCTGGAGTGTTGTTGTGATTGAGGGTAGGAAGGATCTGCAGAGGGAGCTGGACAGGCTGTATTGATGGGCCGAGGCCAGCTGCATGAGGTTCAGCAAGGCCAAGTGCCAGGTCCTGCACTTGGGTCATGACAACCCCATGCAATGCTACAGGCTTGGGGAAGAGTGGCTGGAAAGTTTCCCAGTGGAAAAGGACCTGGGGGTGTTAGTCGACAGCTGGCTGAATATGAGCCAGCAGTGTGCCCAGGTGGTCAAGGAGGCCAACAGCATTCTGGCTTGTATCAGAAACAGTGTGGCCAGCAGAACTAGGGAAGTTATCATCCCCCTGTACTCAGCACTGGCGAGGCCACACCTCAAATACTGTGTGCAGTTCTGAGCCCCTCACTACAAGAAAAACATTGAGGTGCTGGAACATGTCCAAAGAAGGACAACAAAGCTGGTGAAGGCTCTGGAGCACGAGTCTTATGAGGAGTGGCTGAGGGAACTGGGGTTGTTTAGCCTGGAGAAAAGGAGGCTGAGAGGAGACCTTATTGCTCTCTACATCTACTGAAAGGAGGTTGTAGGGAGGCAGGTGTTGGACTCTTCTCCAAAGTAACTAGTGATATGACGAGAAGGAACAGCCTCAAGTTGCGTCAGGGGAGGTTTAGATTGAATATTAGGAAAAAATTCTTCACTGAAGGGGTTATCAAGCATTGGAACAGGCTGCCCAGGGAAGTGGTTGAGTCACTATCTTTGGAGATATTTAAAAGACATGTAGATGTGGTGCTTAGGGACATGGTTTAGTGGTGGACTTGGCAGTGTTAGGTTAACAATTAGACTCAATTATCTTAAAGATCTTTTGCAACCTAAATGATTCTATGATTCTAACTTTGAGTATGAAAGCCATGCAAAATTTCAGATAGCTTCTCATCAGAAAAACAAGACAGGGTTGAAGAGGTGACAACAGTTTGGTAGGAGTGGGGTTTTGTCAGGCTTTTACCACCAGGAATCTTATGGTTTTCTCATTCATTCTTCTAAGAGTTATTTTGACAAGACTACATCACACAGTGCATCAGGATTACTTGCTATCTGCCACCATACAACACTAAAAATGACCTGGTCATCTGCTATTTCCCTCAAATGCTGTCCTTCACAGTGATCCATCTGCATACCCACTGATACGAATTAGTTATACCAGCAATGACAGGATGTTGCAAGAGATAGCTAAGGGCTCGTGCTGGGGCAAGGAGGTGTGCGTAAACTCCTCCATATATGTCCCGTGAGCCTAGTTCTGTTAAAAACCATTAGGTTAATCTTTGCTCTGAGGTCAACCCACCCAACACTGTAACTCCACGAGCCCAGTTTTCATTTTTATTGAAGCCCTTTTCTCTGGCCTTAAAGGTGGGGAAAGAGCTTCCTAGGTATCTTAACCAGAGTAAGTGTAGTAATTGTAGTAGGTAAGTGTAGTCAGTGTAAGTATAGGATCTTGATATTGTACTTCCATCCCAGCCTGGCAAGGAGGAGGGTGAGGATACATAAAGGACCTCAGCAAGAGAGGCAGAGCAAGTAGATACCTATATCCCTGCGAGCCAAGGCTCATCATCCTTCTCTAAACAACCCAGGAAATCAGGCATGTGTTCAGGCAACAAGAAACAGCCCTATTTCACTCCCGCCTGTCAGGAGGGAAAGAAACACGAGTGCTCAGCATAGTGATTTGCAGTGAAGGCAGTGAATGCACCATAGCCACCTGCCAGACTCGCCCTCATCCACTCTCACAAGCCCCTTATATCCAGAGTACTCTGCCTGAGAGAATGCTACAAATGCACAGATATGCACCAGGTAGCTTTTCACCACTGAATGCCGTCCCTAATCTGCTGAGACAGGATATATGGGCAGGATAAGTGTTCTCAAGAAGTTTGGTAATGGAAAAGCTAAAATGTCTGTGGACACACCATAATCTGGGAGGACTGGTTAGCTGACAGAGTGGCAGTACAGTATAGAATATCTGCCAGGATTTTTGACCTAGAGAAAAGATACTGATGGTGCCACAAAAGTGGGAAAGGCAAGTACATTTATTTGTCTGCCTCTGAGGCTTACAACAGACAGTGCAGGCAATCCATCCAGGGTGGGACTATGCTCACCAAGGGATGATTTAGCTGCACAAACCAAGGAGATTCTTCTGCAAAAGAATCCCAGAAGGCAGAGCAAGGCAAGTATGCATTTGTGGCTCACATTATATGTCCAACATCAGGCCTCTGTGTGTTCATATGCCTGACCTACTTGTTGGCATTCACCCCAACCTCACACTAAAGGAGAAGAGATTTCTTCACAGGTTTAATTTCCAATATCTGACCTTAATGCTAGCATTGAAAAAAAAAATACTTTAGGAGCATAAATACTCTCTTGTTGTCACTGTAAGTGCTAAAACTCATGACTGAGGTCTTCAACTGCTCAGCTTTTGCTAAGGTCGCCCAATATAAAAACTATGAAGCCCCGTCACTAAACACTCAGAAGCATGTATGTCCTAATATCCAATTCAGACTGAAGGCCTGAAATGATCCACAGTTGTGGAGTGGGAAAGATTATTCCTTGGGCTGTATAATTTTGAGGACCTAGTACACCATAAGTAGTCAAAGCACTTATTAGAGACTTACTGGAGTAGATCCTGCATGGAATACAGCCAGAAGAAAGATGGCAATGCCACGTGCCCTTTAATTTCGTGGATGCTTAGAGCACTCTCTACAGACTAGAGATATTTACCCAGTCTGATTGGAACCAACCATTCTTGCATAAATGCATTAACCACCATGCTAAATAATTTCTCTACAACTCATCTTTACTCTTGCACTTGAATTTGTTCCAGTTTGCATGGTGCAACTGGGATATAAAGTGCATGGGTAAGAAAGACTGTAGTGTTTTGTTCAGTACTTGAGAGGAGAAGACATCCAAACTGCAGTTCCTATTTCAATGCAATTTATATGTTTTATATGAAGTGACTAATAGAAAATCTTACTGCTTGGTGGGAGGTGTAGATTCAAATTCTCATCAGTCTGAAGAGAGAAATGAATTCATATCTCCCACATCCTCACTGAGTGATATTTGTGAAATGTGAACATGTTGCTGGTTTGGATCCATTTTTTTTTTTTTGTGAGATAAGACTGATGCAAGCATCTCACTCCAGAACAAATTTCAGTTGCAATACGTGGTTGTAGCTGGTGTCCTTGAAACCCTCAGCAAAGTGTCAAAAGCTGCAATTTTCTCAGGAACCAAAGCGTTTCCTGTTGTCTAGCTTGCTTGCTGCTTGGTGTCCTGATTTTCTGGATCTCATTCTAAAATGCCTCATTGTGAGCTGACAAGGCATGGGACATCTCAGCTGGGGCTGTGGAGATTCCTGGGCAGGCAGGTGCCTCTACTTACATTTCTACAACCCAGGGTAGAGGAGGTGTGGATAGTGGGTGCTCTAGGCTCTTTGTGGATTTGCATTCTGTATTAACTGCCTCTAGATGCTTGTTGCTTTCCTGTGTTTCTGCCTTTTTTTTTTTTTTTGTGATTGAACAAAACTAACCACAATCTCTTCTTACACCCAGTTTCTAAAGAAAGTCTTTCAACTGGTTTTCAGAAGAACTGTGACTTTCTTGAGCTTGACTGGTAACAACAAGACATCAGAATCCAGTGTACAAAGTCATACTCTGTCTTTTGTGATATGAGGTATTCATTCATTTGAGAACCAGAAAATCCTATTGTACCTTATCATTTGTGGAGATTTTTCCTCTTAGGATATTACTGCATTATTATAATTTGGGCAAAAGAAAAAACATTACCTGTAAAGAAATAATTTTTATTTTTGATAATTGATTTGGCAAGTCTCATTATTTGCGTATCACAATTTAAGGAAGTGCTCAATTAAAAAAAAAAATCTGAAATCTGAACACACTTTTGACAAATGCAGTCCCACGAATGTAGCTTGAACTGAGCATTCAAAAAGATGGCACAAACCCCCACTCATTCAAGAGCTTTCTGTCATAACTTTAGAATGATTTCATCAAGCTTACTGCATTGTTTTAAGAAGCTACTGAAAGGCTTGCAGAGATTATAGCAAAAACATAGTTATAGACCATGAGAACAAGTCCCCTGATTCCAGTAAATGAATATTAAGTAATTGGATGAATACTTTCTGTAAAACTGGATACAGAATATATCTAAATTATTTAAGCATTCTAGAAAAGAATGAAAAATCTTCTAAGTAAATGAGTAGCGTATTACATCAACAGTTTTAATCTTAGAGTAAGCATACAAGTATGGTTTTTACAGATTGCTTCTTCAGTTAAATAAAAGCAGGTGCTATGCCAGCAATTTCAAAAGCCACTTGTTCTCCTTATAACACTTGGAGCATTTACAAGCAAGACACTAATATTTCTTAAATCATCATCAGTGAGGTAACTCTGCAGTGCAAATATATTAGTATTATTAAAAAAAAAAGAAAATTAAATCTGAGTAGGAAAGTGACTTTTTAAAAGACATCAAGCAAGTGAAAGGGAGCACTGGATTTGAAGATGAGCTGATTATCATCCTCAAGGTCACACCTAGAGTCTTGTCAACTCTCAGAAGAGTCTTGCTTCTTAATTGTCTATCTCTTGTAATTGCAAAGAGGTTCTATCATAGAAAGACACAAGAGAAGTCGATAACATTTTCATTTCCTTATTCACATGGCTTTCTGCAGGAGTGATAATAAGAAGCTCTTTGTGGGTGTTGTCCTCAGCCCGCTGCATCCCAGCACTTTGGAAGTGTTCGTGGAGTGCCAGAGCCATCCTTTTACACAGACATGCTCAATCAAATGGATCCTTACGCTAATTTAGAAACTCATAATTTTTTGGTCATCGTGCCACTGCAGAGAGGTCACTGACATACTGATCTCCTTGTCAAAGTATCATTGCTACTTTTTCATTGACAGTTTGGCAGCAGGAGACAAGCTTTCTTTTGCTTTTGGTTTTGCAGAGGCTTGCATGGAAATCAGTAAGAAATCAGTAATGCTAGTGCTAAGGACTAATTCCTCAAAAATATTTGGATGCCTAATTCCTTTTGAGGACTTAGGTCAAAATTAGGATCTTTCCCAAATATTGTTTTATTGCAGGTGCTTAAGGAAACAAGAAAAAAGGGGCAATAACTATGAAGCAAACAAAAGCTCGACCTTTAATCATATGTAAACTAGCTAGTTTTCACGATTTGCTTCTGTCAGTTTATGAATTTAAGTATAGCAAGAAGAACAAAGCAAGAATGAAGCATGATTCTATTATTCTTGAAGACTGCAAAAGTTATTATTTCATTTATAATTAAAATACAAATCGCAATGGCAAGGAGTTGGCATGTGATGTGACCTAAAAATAGGAGACTAGTATAAACACATGTTCAGCCTAAAAAGTAGTCTGTCTTGTGATTGTGTGACCATTTCAAAATATTTCCTGTTGTGATTGTATAACCTTTAAAAAGAAAGGATAGGTTTTAGCTGATGAATTGCTAGGTGTCTTCTCTTTCTACTAGTCTTGGTAAAAAAAAAAAAAAGATAGATTTATTTTGCATTAAAGAAATAGGTAAAGAAAGCCTTGCTTTTTTTGTGTGTGTGTAGGGTAGTTTATAACATGATGTAACAGAATGCTCTAAAAACTAAATCAGTCTATGCAGCGCAAACACAAGTAACTTTTAAGTGTAGTTTATAGTACATCTTAGAGGTACCATCCATAGAGGTGGTGTGGGAGTGGTGGGAGGTTTGAACTGAGGAAACTGCTTTTGAAATTTGTTTTTGTGTGTGCGTATAATTTTTTTAAACAGTTTCAGAGAATTGAAAGAGGAACCTGCACTGAGCAGCTAGTCCTAACTTGTACAAAACTTTCCCCACATCATGTGTTGAAACATCTTTTATCACTGTGCTCTTATCTTTGGTATCTGAGATGTTAGAGCACTATGGCTTTGCTCACCTGCATGATTGGATGGATGGTGTTAGAAGGGGTTGGGAGGATTTATTTTGCTTTTCCAGGCTCTTCTATGAAAATGTAATGCACAATCTTTACTAAACCCCAGTCCTCAAGAAAATGGACTTATTTTAAAGTTTAAAACTCTGGTTTCCTTTTCTTCCTCTCTCCCTCTCTGTGTATGTGTATGAGTGTATGACAACGTGGCTGAGCAAGAGAGAGAAACACATACAGAAAAAGGATACTAAAGCTGCTCTCCTGGAATTTACATTGCCTTCATGTTTTTATAAAAGACATAGTGAGATGTTAAAATAAAAAGCAAATGGACCTGTTTTCTTTCAGTAACCTGAACGAGTTTCAAAACACTGGCTTTTTCCATCATTTGCTTGCCAAACCACATTAAACCCCCTGCGGGCTGCAGTGCTAAGTGACTATCACAGAGGCATCAGTGACTCCACCTCACATGCCCTGTCGGGCCTCTCCACTGCCTGGCTGATGCCGCACGGAGAGGCAGGCCAACCACCATGCACATGTGGAGAAACCATGCCCCAGCCCCAGTTCATTTCAGCAGGGCTCGGGAAGGCATAGGTTTGACAGCTCTGTGGGAAAACGCTGAGATGGCCCTGAGCCCCTGAACTTCCCATGAGTAAGCACGAGCCATGGGTCCCGAAACTGGGGAGAGAGAGACCTGGGAACTAAGTTGCAGCAACAATTAAATGACATCCACTATTCTTACACAGAGAAGCGAGAAAGTAGTTGGTGCAGATATTCCTTCACAGCGGACAGGAGGGTGGGCTCTGTTTTCAAAAGCACTGGCCCATCTCTACTTCCAGGAAACGGAGGGTTTCCTTGGGGTTTCAGAAGAGAAGGTGGCTGCTGTGGGGGCTGCCATCCCATTTCAGCCACCACCAAAGCCTCAGGTGCCTGCCAGTGAAGGAGCTCCCAGCAGCAATTCTCCTTTGAGATCTACGGTACTACAAGAGAGTGAAAAAGGGAACCAAAAGCTTTCGATAGGGAAGCCCTCACGAGAGCCCAGGTTTCAAGCTTGCCTTCTTATACCAAGTCTCATTTTTCATTAGCTATTTCTATTATGCATTTCTTTGGGGCCAACAAGCAACATTCAGAGTACGAACTAAGGGCCCCTCTCTGCTTTCAGTCAGAGCACAGCAACTCTTCTAGGGTCAGGAGAAAGCATTTCTAAGAAGGAAAAGGATTCTTCAGTGACACTAGGATTTCTTTGGGTATTTCTCTGACACCTAATTCTGTACATGTGTAGCAAAGGGCCAGGCTCATCAGTAGGCTTCCCTCTCTGCTGTGCTTTGCAGCCATCCTGTGCTGCTTGTGACAATGGCCCAAAGCAATGGCTGGGACAACCTGGTGTGTGTCTTCTAGCTGAGCAGTTTAAGGATCCAGAAAAAAATTCAAAGGAGCAGTTCTGTCTCCTTAGCCTATCCACTACACACGGATAGGGTCAAACTCCCCACACATAGAATATTATTTTTAGTAGACATTTATTTATGATAGGGTACAGGCCAAAGCTCTTGGGTGTCCTAATGGGGGAGCAGGAGACCCCAGGTTGATGCTCCTGCCGCTGCAGAGGCTCAGGATGACAGAGGCCTGAGTCAAGATCTGCTTCTCCTCCTCTTCCCTGGAACGCCCATCCAGATCTTGGGTGGCTTCCACAAGAAGTCACACTTGTGATGCCTGAACACACACATCACACCTCGGTGTGCTTGCCCAGTTTGTTTAGGGGTAGTTGACGTGCTTTGTTTTTTTCCATATTGTTTGCTACCACGGCTGTTTTTCTATCCCAAGCACATTGTTGCCACATTTACCGTCCTTGTTATGTGGTTGATGACACAGCCCTGCAGTTACAGCCTTCAGTCCATGGAAATTCTGTCTTGTTTGTTGGTGCAGCTGAATTGTTTACTGGATGTGACACAAAGCTTCCTGTAACGCAACAGTACCAATCCTTCAGTGACACGGCCTGTTTTGGCAGGGCTGTATCAGCCTGTGCCCTGGTGATACCATTTCCAACAGTTACCTTCTGTCATCAGACTTCTCAAATGCCTAAATTAGGTCAGATTCCCAGCTGAAAACCAGGGCAATTGGCCTCAGCATTTTTACACTTTTTACATATCTGTAGAGACACAAATATCAGGGATTTTTTCTGGCTGACTGTTTTACATGATCTGCTTCATACACTTCATCACATGTAGAAGCCATTTGTCTGGTTCCTTCCTGGACTTTGTTAATACCTTTTCCTGTTCTTTTTTTTCTAAGAATACAGAGGCTTTAATAACATTTCCACCCCTAAGCATGTGTCATCCTGAACTATATGCTTTTCTGTGCCAGTCGGCTTTGTCTAGTCTTTAGTTTAAAAACTATAACTTAACTTTTAGTAACAGAAGTCTTGCCCTGTTTTGGTTTAGGTCAAACCATATTTTCCTGAATAGGCGGTATCTGCAGCAAACATTTGCTTTATTCTTAGTGCATTTATATAATTTTCCTATGCATCTATTTTCAAGTTACACACTGAAGCTGCAGGAATTCAGTAATATTTCAGAGCACATCACTTAGAGGTCTCTAGGGCTCCTAACAACTCAAAATTTGCCTCCAAAGAGCTGTCTCCTACTGCTCTATTGTTATTAGTATCTTATCGGAGCATAATTGTACCAGTCTTCAAAACTATCTTAGAGTTTGTCCTTAAGTATCACATGAGTTTCACAGTCTTAATCTCCAATGGGCAGTTTTCACACAAACTGAAATATCTATAAAGCCCATAATCATCTCCCCAAGGGCTAGAATTAATCTTTTTTTGGGTATTTTAATCTGTGCCACTGAAGGACCTCCCATCTGTAGTTTTTCTCCAGCTTACCTCTGAAGAAAAACATTTCTGACAGAGACATTTACTCTGTCAGTAAATGTCTGTCCTCCTCAGAAAGGCAGGGACTGCTTATCCTTTGTGGTATGTTTGCAGGTTTCTTCAGCGCATTTCTTTTCTGACAGATTATTGCATTAATTTTATTGTGTTAATAAGTTTTAGCAGAGCAGGAGGAGTTTACTTTCCTTTTCTTTTTAAACTACTTGGGTGAAGGGAAGCATTTGTTTTGTCATTTTCAAGTGCCAGAGGGTAAGAATATTGCATTTTATTTTCCCACACCTGCATTCTGACCACAGTCAAGTTCTTTTCTGTCCTTAGACTCATTTTGAGAGCTCATGCCACCCAGGGGGCACCTTCTCCCTGTGAGAAAGCCATATATTTTGCTTGTGGTTAGATGCTAGCCTCAGCTAGAACTCAGCTAAACCTCAATAGTTTGATCCACAGCCAAGAGATGATTAATTAAAGGCAATTAATTAGCTGCCACAGTGTGTGGCACCTCACTGAAGACTGAATCACATCAGACCGTTAGTATATATGTACCCCAACATAAGAAGAACAAAGATTTGTTGGAGCAAGTCCAGAGGAGGGCCATGAAGATGATCGGAGGGCTGGAGCACCTCTCCTATGAAGACAGGCTGAGAGAGTTGGGGTTGTTCAGCCTGGAGAACAGAAGGCTCCAGGGAGACCTGATAGTGGCCTTCCAGTACCTAAAGGGGGCCTACAGGAAAGATGGAGGGAGACTCTTTAGCAGGGCTTGTTGTGACAGGACGAGTGGTAATGGCTTTAAAATAGAGGGAAGTAGATTCAGACTTGATATAAGGAAGAAATTTTTTACACTGAGGGTGGTAGCGCACTGCCCCATCCCTGGAAACATTCAAGGGCAGGTTGGATAGGGCTCTGAACAACCTGATCTGGTTGGAGACATCGCTGCTCCTTGCAGGGGGGGTGGTACTAGATGACCTTTAAAGGTCCTTTCCAACCCAAAGTGTTCTATGATTCTATATAGCTGGAATCACCTAAAGCTTGCATTTAAAATATGTGGATTTGTTATGATAAAACTTTAAAAGTTCTAAGTAAGTTCTCCAGTCTAGGGGTTAAGCTAAGAAAATTTTAAAAAACAAATCCAGTTTTGTGCATTTGTCCTTGTCACTGCATTTCACAGAGTTAGTATACTTTTCCAGGTGGTTGAATTTTACATGTCACCTGAAAAGGAAATTATCTTTAAGATTGGCTGAGCTCTGAAGCCTACACTTTTCTTTAGAGTGTTTTGGACTCAGTGAAACTCAAACTTTAAATTTAGTCTGATCACTTTTTACATTAGGACTTGGAGCTACACTTCTGTAGGATTGCTTTCCTTTCATTTCAAAGTTTATCCTACTAACACTTAATATCTAAATGGCTGAAATTTCACTCATAGTCATGAAAAAAAAGTTTAAAAACAGAGGAATGTTATCAATTGTAGCTATACTATGAAACAAGAGAAGAAGATCATATATTATTATAGATGATCATACAATATCATATAAGATATATAATACCATGCACATATATATGTACACACACATATATATATACATGAGATGAATCAGTAACACAGGCTAAAACATCCTCTAATAAAAAAGAAAGAAATTCTAGCACTTGGGGTGTTGATTATGAGGTTTATAGGTATTTCCGTTTGTGGTACCAGTGAAAAACATATTTCTAGCATACATATATCATACAGATTATGTTTAATATATAATATTTAATACATAATATTACACCAGTATATTATCATAATAATATCTTTTACCTACTATTCATCTAATAAGCTGGAGAATAAGAACACCTGCCTGTCATCGTGATGGCTTCCCACCTCTCCTTTACTTTACTTGTGTACCCTGTTCCTGAGGTGCTGCCTGCATCAGAATCATGCTAAGGCTGCTCTCACCTCATACTGGCCTGTGCTGCTCGCATGCGGCCACCATTTAAAATATCTCGGTTGTGTTTAAGCATGTGGACAAGCAGACAAATCATGGCAGAGATAAAGTAGGGCATAAGGTGGTAGTATATTGGCTGTAGTAGAGTATGTCCTATGGTCTAGTAATGGATGCACTTTCTTACATGGTAACCTGGAGCTGGTTTGCAAAACTTTATCCCAGAGGTGTAAGTAACCTCCTTTGTCTGTGAGAGTGAGATCAAATGCATAGTGGCTGATAAGATATGGATTTACACCTCTGCTTACTTTGCAAAAATATGTTTGCTTGCCCATACACTTAAAAATAGCAGACCGCAGATACACATAGTAGAAAAGATTGAAGATTGAAGTAGAAAAGGTCCTAAAAATTATAGTTAAGACAATAATTTTTAATACATAGGTCTATAAATAAAAACCCTTCAAAGCACAGCATCTTCACTTTCATTATTTTTTCTCAAGATGGCAAGACTCCAGTAAGGATTTGCAGACCAGTGATGATACAGATATCTCAGGGCATTTCAGTAGCAATAAAGAACTCCTCAAGTAAAGCCAGTAATAAGCTGCAATGTATTGTCTGTTGATGAGAGCAGAGACTAGCTTCGCCAACAAAGCCAACTGCAGAACACGTTTGACTTCTGCCTGTGAATATTTCATAGGTAACATTCATATAATAATATATCAGCATATCTCTTGACTATAATTAGAACACTTACATACGTCCCAATGCAGGCATAGTACGTTAGAGAAGGATAGAATCTAATCTTTGTCTTATTTATGCATTTAAGTTACCCAAGTGCAGCGAGGACTTTAGAGGAAGATCAAAGCCTGAATACGAGGGGACTTGCAGTCTGGTTCAGCTGAAGAGCTGAACTTTGACCTGCTATCTCACCTGCACTCAAGGACTTTCAGAAGAATGAATCAATAGCAGATGTGGTTTCAGCATGCTATTCCTGTTGTATCTCTTTGTATTAGTGTGATAGCTCAAGTAGTCACAAAGAAACTGAACAAGAGGTGAAGCTTTTGTTAGGAATCTTTTTTTTTTCCCCATTTTATAATCTCTACCTTTTGCATATTATCATACCTCTAATTGGTATCAAATTGCCAAACTGAAGAGAAGTCAGTTAAAAAGTGTTAAGTGGTAAGTCAGGCAAAAAATAATAATAATGTTGGCTCTTTTTCCTTTGGATGCATATATAACATTGTTTTTAAAACTAGGTCATACAGTGTATCAGCTCCTGTAGTTAGCTATTTCTGGTGTTCCTGTTACCTTTGCACTGTGCTTTTGGGTACCTCTGCTCAGAACTGTTCAGGCACGCCACAGGCAGTGCAGCTGCAGTTACTGATGCTCAACATAAGCTGTGAGCTTTTGCAGAGAAGCCAACTTTCAGTTCTTTCAGCATGTGAACGACATTGAGTTTGCATGAGCTCGGTCAGGGTGAGCTGGCTTCTACCTACCCAGCAAAGAGCTCTGAGGTGCTGTGCTCTCAGCAGACTTCATTGGGAGTTGCAAGAATACCACACCCGTAGTACTGGTCCCAAGACACATGAATCCTGGTCATGCCATCTGGGCTCCATAGCGGTACTGCATGTGCCCTAAGTTGCTCCTCTCAAGACAGATGCAGGTGATATGTAGATTTAGATTAGATATTAGGAAAAAATTTTTTACAATGAAGGTGGTAGAACACTGGAACAGGTTGCCAAGAGAGGTGGAAGATGCCCCCTCCCTGGAAACATTCAAGGCCAGGTTGGATTGGGCTCTGAGCAACCTGATCTAGTCAGAGATGTCCCTGCTCCTTGCAGGGGGGCTGGACTAGATGACCTTTAAAGGTCACTTCCAGCCCAAACTATTCTATGAGTCTATGATACATGGCTATCCTAGTGGCACATGACCCAATCATGATATGATCATAATTAAAAGGCAGAATCAGCCAGGGTACCCCATGATTGTAGCTTGTATACTATTGACTGCTGATGAAAACTGATGAAAACTGACAGTTTCAACTGACTGTTGGAAAAATGAAGAAACTTTCTCTAGCAGAGAATCACAACCAATTGTAAGACCATATGCGTACAGTCATATATAGCTCAGTAGTACAGATACGATTCAGGGTTCACACTCTGAGTTATGACAATGAGAAGTAAGAGAAACTGTGCAAAGGAGAGGGTTGTGACAGTGCAAGATTTCTCATGGAGATCACTGGAGCTAAGCCCCAACCACTGCTCCCTTCAGGCAAGTCTGGGAAGCATTGTCCAAAGTGCTGGGGAATGAGGAGATAACCGCCTGGGCCCTCCCTCAGCCCAGACACACCTCTCCTGCTGAAACACATGGGCTCACTATTTTCAGCGAGTATTGACAAGGGGTCCAGGGGAATGAGTGGACCCAATATCAGTTCCAGCCATACAAAAGATTTTCCAGCAGCCCATTTTTTGTATCAAAGCCTTCTAGTAAGAGGTACGGTTTAACAGGAAGCAAGGGTCATGCTTTCTGTACATCTAGCTCTTCTTGCCCTTTCAGGAACAGAGAATCAGATATGTGAGAAAGCTGTCAAGAACATGTCAGTTTAGCTCCTACAGAGCCCCTGGTCTCATGCATTTTTCAGCTAAGGCTGTTATCACTAGTGCTGATGTAAGTATCACTTCTAACTGATGTGTGAGCCAGGAGAACGCCTGGTCTGTCAGAAGTTCACCACCAGTCCACTGCAAGAGGCATCTGGGGAGAGAGCAGAGCAGTCGATCTAGTAGATGGGCTGTCAATACAGGCTAAGTGAGATGCGCTGAGCAAGTAGAGCAGCAAGACCAACAGAAGACAAAATAATTTTTATTCTGAGTCCTAGCTGCGGCATCTTTGCTACACAGTTTTATGATCACACAAAACTTACTGTAGGTTTTGACCCACAGGTGGAAGAAGACAGGTGCAGGTAAAATCACACATCTGGTCCTATTCTATGTCAATTTATTTTCACATGGAAGGTGGCCTGGTCATTTTGAAGTGCCAGCTGAGTGGTCCAAGTGTGAAAGGGGACAATTATGTTTTAGTGGAGTAGTTCAGATTTTGACAGAATCCAGGCAATTACAGGCCTCCAGGAAAACAGGATCTGAATCAACAGGATGTTTAAAATTGGCTGGATTCAGCTTCAAACACCTGCATTTACAATAGAAGTGACTACATATGAGCATGTTACAGTCACTAGAGATCCACCCAGTACAATCAGTGGCATCCACACTTTCCAACTCACCCTAAAATAGACACTTAGATTTCTACGGATGTTAAATCCATGGCTGTAGCAAAGATCAGGCAAGAAAGATGCCAGCTATACCCAAAGCCTGCTACTTAATGCTACTGCTCTGGAAAAAAGAGTTGCATACTCACATAGATCTTACTTAATAAGAGGAATGATAATTCAGCCTGTATTTACAAGTCATCAGTTGTTATGGATCAGCGTGGGCTTTATGGGACATGTCTGTTTATCTAGGAGGTAGTAAGAGATTTTGTACATACTGAGACCAACTAGTGGAAGTAGTGTGTATCTGAAGACAGCCTACGTGCTCAGCCAAGTTCTTCGATTCAGTCCTAAAAATACTGTTTCCAATTTCTCGCCTTAGTGCGTTACATGAATATTAGAATTACCATACATTCTTTTCTCAAAACATTTCTCAAATACCATGCCAAATAATTCTTTCAGCTACATCTGCAAAACTTGATGGACCGTCCTGTTTATGGACTCCATCATACGTTAAATAGATCAACACCTACAGACTGTCATATCCTTGGTGCAAGTGCAAGAAAAAACAATGTGAGAGCTTTTTTTCTTCTTTTTTTTTTTGGTTTTTTTTTTTTAATCTCTAAAGATAATCTTCAAAAACATGCAGGCAGCTCGACCTCAATTTCTTTGTGGACTGAATAGGAGAGGAAACATTCAAAAGGAGTTTCACAGAAAAGAGAGATGAAGATAGAAAGTACAGATTTCAACTAGAATATATATACAGACATATATGTTTATATGTATGTGTGTATATACATATTTGCCATAAAATGCCAATCCGACCATACAGATCAGTGTAAGACCATACAGTTTTCTGAACATTGAGGGATTTTCTGTTGGGAATCTGTCATTGTCTACCACAAACATCTTATGCCAACAAACTGTTACTTCTTTTTATGGCATTTCAGGTCAGAAGGGAAATGATCCACTACGCTTTTCCTCTGACTTTCACAACAGCTATATGAGGCAATTACTTGCAGTAGGAAGTAATTGCAGATCGGAAGCCATTGTCTGTCAGTCCTGGACATAGACAATATTTGAAAGATTTAAAATTATATAAGAAATCAATTCATGTGTTATTTAAATGTAGAGTTGATTGGGCACTTTCTGTAGTCAAAGTTAAATTACAATTGACTTAAGGTTTTGTTCACAGAATTTTTAGAAGCTGACTATATTGCACACCAATAAAGAAAACTGCAAAACCTGCTTCATTTTGTAGTGTAACCAGCACTTAAAGTCATAGAATCACGCTTCAGAGGCTGAGAGGTTTTTGTCAATACTGCCCCACAACCTTACTATTTCCATAAACCTGACTACTGCAGAAATGAACTTTTTAAAGACCACATTGACTAGTTTCATTCTGAACAGGATTATTGACACAGAGGATAGTGGTTGTGTTTATGCAAACCTTATCTAAATTAGGATGAACTTTGCTAACACCAGCACAGATTCCTGACTTTACGAATTTACAGCTAGCAAAGGTGAAGGTTCAAGTGAACTAAACTTCAACTATCAGCAAAACTGTATAGTCCAGCACAGACACAGGAAACTTAAAGGTAGCTATATGCAGTTAATATTACTACTTAGCTAGTTCTGAAGAATTGGTACAGTATTCCCTTGTAATCTTTATTTGCCTCTCACCTATATAGTTAGATTTCACACTTAGTAAGGCTTCTTTGACTGAATCTTGGAAACTGCCCACTTGCACTCTCTCAGGCTGGAGAATAGAAGCACTCTCTAATAGGCAGAAATGACAGGATTATTTTTCTTCATTCTTGAATAAAGCTGCTTTTGTCTAGAATGATATAGCTAACAAGCTCAACAGACATGTACCCCTTCGCTACACTAAAGCTGGAAATGCTTCTGCATTTTCTTACTTAAAAAACAGAGGGTTTTTTTTTTGCTCTCAATGTGAAATCCTTGTGGAGAGAAGACACTCTTGTTTTACCCTGCCCTAACTATTTGAGGTCAGAATTGTAACCACCATAGGGTTTACTTTGACTAGATGTACTAAGATAAAGACTAAAGTTTGTCTCCGCAAGAGTTTTTGATTAATATAGTGATTATAAAGTAACTCTTTCATTGTAAAAAATATGCCATCTTATGCAGTGAAGGCACACATATGGTTGTCTTGTGTCCTTTATCTGAATAATCTTTGGTGAAAAATAAGAAATAAAGAAGAGTTTTATTTTTCTATATCTAAATAACATAGAAGGCCAGGAATATTGCAGCTAGTTAGATGTATTCAGGTTTGTTTTGTTTGCTCAGTACAAGTGCACAGAGGGTTGAAGTCTCATTTCCCAAATGTATTTATTCTTGAAAGAAGATAAGTTAAAGCCTAGTGTGAAATAATGTCTTTGTGACAACATAACTACAGGCTTAGCAACAGTTTCTGATCTTTGCCATAATGATACTCAGAACAAAACAACAGAAAGAAAGAAAAAAAAAAGAAGAAATCAGCAAAAAGAGCAGGGAAGGCTCAATACAAAGAATTTTCTTAGAAGACTTAAGTTCAGATCTTGACTGAGTGAACCAAACCCTCCACTTTTAGAGATATAGAGATGTAACCCTACAAGCTAAAATTTGCATGAAAGTTTATTGCAAGGGTGAGAAAGAACCATCCAGACAAAAACTGCAGCCTCTTTCGGTAAAGCCCATGTTCAGTTTAAGGGACGCACAAGCAGAGATGCGCTCATTTACATTCCTCAGTTTGGTGAACTTGAAAATTTGCAGAAGTGTTTCTCTGAACCGCATCAATGATGCTTTATGAACAATAACTGAGATGTGTTACAAAAGGGCACTTCTTCTTCTTGTTCTTCATATTAGAAGACCTTTCTCCATCTAAATATCAAAGTGTTTATCACTTTTCCCACAACTCAAGATGATTGGATCCTGGCTCCTTCTTCTCCTCATTCTCTGTCTACAATAGAAATTAAGTGTCTATTTTCTGTGCTTGTCTAATATTCTTTCATCTCACTAGCAATTCAGACAGTCCAAGAGGGACTGAATCCCCAGCAGGAACACTGAACAGTGAGGATCCCTAAGTTTTCACCAATTTTAGTTACAATTAGGTAGACATAAACTATCCTAACCTTTTAGCTCTTGTTACTGCTTTGTAGTAGTATTAAATTGAGCAAGTAAAAAAGAAATGTATTTTCAAAAAATTGAGTTTTTTGAGAAAAAACAAAATAAACTCTTCAGCCACATTTGTGTTGATTAAAAACTGTTAATGTGATTTGTCTAAGTGCTTACAATAAAATCTGTGTTTTAATTCTACTTCAGTCTGAATCTGTTTGCTATTGAGTTGAAATTGAATTTCAGTTTATTTTTCCTGTAATCTGAAACATGCCATTCTACATTCTTCAGCTGGAAGGGTGTCTTTCCAAAAGTGTAACAACATCAAAGAATTAATGAAATAAGACCTTTTTATTCTACTCAATAGTGCCTTGACAGGTAGTGAACCGAAAAATGATTAAACAGACTAGGTTTTGGAAGGCTTTCTGCTGCATGATGTTTTGAGATTTATTTTTTCATCTCAAATCACAATACAAATCACAAAACTTTTCATAAAATGGTAATGCTGGTTTTCATTTGGCTCACAGGCTTTTCAGTCTTTTTCACAGGTGCACTTAACATCGACAACAGGAAGAGAATAGACATAAGAGAGGACACACATCGGTTTTATTTAGTAGTCCCCTAAAAATAAAGTAGACACATCTCTACTGTTACTCTTCCATGGCAAAGAAATAACACAATCCTCTTCTGATTTTTTTACTGTTTGATTTTCAGTATACCCTTTAATGTTTTATTTGTCATCTTTTGTCAACTGAAGGGAAACCAATCACCATTCCTGTCAAAAAGGCACTAAGCAGCTCTCAGCTTTGCTTATGGTAATAGCTCGGATGAAAACCTGGCGTTACCGAATTTCCAAGTGAGCTTTCTGTCCAGAGTGCCCTGAGCCAGTGAGTACAAAGAGAAGCAAAAAATATCCTACCTGGATTTAGCAAGGGTTACACCAGAGGCAATAGGTGCTCTTAGTACACAGTATAAAACTAAAATACATCCATCCACTAAATGTTTCAGAAATGAGGCAAGCAGAAAAGCTTAACATTTCTCTTTCTATGTCAGAAGCTTGAGGACTGACGTAAATGGCAGTAAGACTGGATCTTCTCACTTGAAGAATCCTTACTGGCTTTTTGTTACAGTCTACCTGTATGTTCATTTGTCTGTCATAGTTTAAATATAGCTCCCTCCAAAATAAAAGTAAACCCATGTCTTTCTACAGGGATATTTATGTAACAGAACTATATTCTTACAGATTATTCACATGAAACTTTAGCTGAGAGTTGATGTTTTACAATTATCCTGCAGCAAAGTTTCTCTTGCAGAGAATCCATGCAAGCTCTACTGATTTGAATTGTGTTATAAGCCTGAAATTGAAAGAAAGCAACTCATAAAATTTAAGGGGAATCTAATTCTAATCCTCATAAAGATTACTTTCTCACTTGATTTATGACATTTTCAAGTTAAACCACAAGAGACAGACAGAGACTGTGGTTACAGTGGGGGAAGGACATAAAGTTACCCTGAACAAGATAAAAATAAACTCAAATAGATGCAATAACAGGAGAGGTAAAGTAGGTTGAAATGCTGCGTTGTGGTTCCAGCAACTTAACCTGGGCATTTAAAAAGCGAAGTATCACAAGTAAGAATGACTCAAAGCAGGAATTTCTGCTAGCCAGGCTTTCCTGATCAAGGAATTTAGGACTAGAGCCCCAGAAGGATTTGGCAAAAGGAAAGGCAAAGTTGTAAGGAGGACTTTCTGTATTCCACATTTCCCCAAGAGGCTATTTGCCCTTGAGAATGACTTGCAACAACAGTTTTGTGTGCTTTGCATGCCCCCTCCTCCCCTGCCAAAGACACTAGGGAACCATCGCATCATTCTTCTTTTGCTCCTTGTGATGGACATCTTCCTTACTGAAAACCATGCCAAGGGGACCCACTCTTTTCAGAGAGCTCTTGCAGGCACCTAACCACAAAGTTTGGTGCCTTTCAGTCCCTATTCAAGACGTGCCTAAATTTAGGAGCCACTTGTGTTTTACTGACGGTAGTGTTCCAAAAGGGCATAAAATTTTCCTTTAGCCGGGCCACGAATCCTGACACTGTTTTGCGTACTGCAGCATCTATGCATGCATTTTTTAATCCTTCTCATCAAGATGTGCTCTCCGAAAAAGTAAGTTTAGAAGAAAATTCATTTGTGATTAGCCCTAAAACAAAACTGAATGTAAGAGGTATTCAACAGCTTTATGACCAGTGTGACAGGTTTAATGGAAATTTTCATCTATACTCCTACCTCCCAAGTACATACAATTTCTATAGGAATAGTATCTAGGAGTGAGATCCCTTAGTCTGTGAGAGCAAATATCTTTCACTTGAAAAGGCTTATTATTAGAGCTCTGTAGATACTTTGATATAGACAAAAAAAATTCTGTTTGTTTTGGGAAGTTTAGGGCTGCTAGGCACAAAGGAGTGCCGCTTGAGAAGGATTTTTGAGGCAACAGAGTTCGTGAATAGGTATTTACTATGCTAAGTCATAGACAGAGGAGTTGAAATAGATAGCATCAAGGTTTTTTTTCCAAGAGCTTTGTGTCAGTGAGTGCTTTTTCAAGTTCCCCAGAAAAGAGCTAGTTTCATTCTTGATATAGCTCCACTGACAAGAACAGAATTTAATCTGCAATGGGTTTGGCTCAAAGGGTTCTTCGCAGCTGCAACCATGTGATGTGCTCATTCATTACTTGGAATATGTTTGTTCTATGTCATTTGCATTGTATGTTAGAAACATATCTCTGACTTCTTTGCAATTCCTATTTTCTTGTGCCTTTTTCTGGGCTTCCAACAGCTCAGCTAGAAGCTCCTGAAAGTCTGGGAACATTAATTAACATCACTTGTTTGATACTGATTCTCACTACTTCTGAATATTTTTTAGCTGACATTTGAAGCACTGTGTCAAATTGATCAGGTCAAGAAACAAAAGAAATAAGCCCCCACTGCACTTCTTGCTGCTGTAGCTGTGCCTTTTCTGGATGTCCACTCCATGTTGTTTTGTGGTTTCTTTTTCATAGAACCATAGAATAGCTTGAATTGGAAGGGACCTTTAAAGGTCATTTAGTCCAACCCCCCTGTAAGAAGCAGGGACATCTTCAACTAGATCAGGTTGCTCAGAGCCTCATCCAACCCGGCCTTCAATGTTTCTGGGGATGGGGTATCTACCACCTCTCTGGGCAGAGTTGAGTACCTCTCTACTCTCTAGTCTCTTTGGGAGTTGAGTATCTCTCTACTGCACTACAGCCTTCAATAGAAACTTCACCTTTGCCAAGTCTCAGGAACCATCAACAGTTATTTTGTAAAAGGTCTAGCAAGTTATTCAGTAAGAGTGTCTCTCAGAAATCATAGTTTTTGTCAGAATGGTAATTCCCAGCTAGAGTTAGCCAGCACAGAGGGCTGACCTCTCTGAGGGACTGACCTGTTACACTGCTCACAGGCTAGGACCACACGATTAAATTAAAGGTCTTATCTAACTAGATCTGAGGTTAAGTGACACCAACTGACTGGCACCTATTTTTTTTTTAATCTAACCTCCTACAGAAGGTGTGTTGTGCAAAGAGATGCTTGGGTTAAACAGTGCAGGTGATCAGAGTCCATGAGGAGGAACCCACCCTCTGCCTCTCTTTTGTTAAACACCATCGAGATGCCCAGAGTTATCTCCTGGCTTGGCCTGGCACCCTTTTCAGGTCCATATTTCCACTTTTCACACAACTTACTGTTCTGTCCTGTGCCTTTCTGGTCGTTCATTGCCATTTCTTCATTTTTCGACCCTGTACTTTTGTGAAACTGCATCCCTGTACTTGCAGCTTAATGAAGGTAAGCACACAAGCATGTAGCACATTGAGGCACGAGTTTTTGTTTGCAGCTGCTAAATGCTGCTACACTGTATAGAATAAATAAGCTAAACCATAAGCTATTGTGTCTGCTGAGGAACATCTATATAGGCCAGAGAGTGAAAACACAGTTTGGCTTTGCAGACTGCAAACCTGAAACTAATTTTGCAGAATTATGGTAGATGTTAAAAAGACAGCTGCAAATAGAGCATTTTTTAATAACTTACATCTTGCAGAAATTGAAACTCAACAGCTTTTATTTTTGTTAGAAGAGGGCTTGTTTGTTCTTTAACCTAGTGCCTTCAGCCTGTAAACCAGTCCAAGCAACTGCAATCTGTCCCTGGTTCGCAATCATACATGGTGTTTTCCTTATATTTTGTTTATATCCTGAATGTACAAAGAATAATTGACTGTATGTTCTCCTTTCCCCAATTGAAAAAGAAAAAAAAAATCCAGCACTTACTTGGAATGGATCACTGTTTAGTTGAACAAAAAGAAAAAAAAAAGTCAGAAAATATTATGTATTACAACAAGCAAGGTCATGACATCCAGAGTAGATAGGGTAGATTTAGCTCATGGAGATCCTATGGCATAGTGTTCTCATGCAGACATGAGTAATTTCAATTTGTGACATGATTTTCTTTATGTTACAACAAAGTAAAAGCTGTAATAATATACAGACTGCAAGAAATATGGGAAAACCATTCAGCAGGGAAAAAGTAGCTGTTCAGACTAGGAAGAAGTGAGAGTGGTAAAACATTACTATGATTCAGAGGGAGGAAGGAGTTTTCAGGAGATAATTTTAATGGATTCTGTTCATTCAGAAACAATCTGTTGAACTACATATGAGTCTTTTTTTTTTTTAGTTTGATTAATAGAAGAAGAATGCTCTTAATTTCTATTTTGACATATTGCTTTTCTCTCTTGACATTTGTCCTCTAGGTTTTTAAGCCAAGTTTTCATGACGTCATCCAGCTGGCTTACTCTTGTGAATAATGGTTAAAAACGAATCCCACCTGGATGCTGAAACGCTGTCAATGCTCCAGAATAAAGCTATCTCCATCACCCTCCCAGTTGTGTATACACTGGTGGCTATGATCAGTATCCCTGGCAACTTGTTCTCCCTTTGGGTGCTCTGCTGGCACATCAAACCCAAAACATCTTCTGTCATCTTCATGATCAACCTAAGCATCACAGATCTCATGCTGGCTTGCTGCTTCCCCTTCCAGATTACTTACCACATCCAAAACAATCACTGGAGTTTTGGCAAGACTCTTTGCAGCCTCGTGACTGTGATGTTCTACTCCAACATGTATTCTTCCATATTGACCATGACCTGTATCAGCATAGAGCGGTACATGGGTGTGGTATATCCCATGAAGTTGGTCAAATGGAGAAGAAAAAGATATGCCCTGGCTGCCTGCATAGGTATGTGGGTTCTTTTGCTGCTAGCCTTCTACCCACTAGAAAGCACAGATTTGACTTATGAAGTGAAAGAACTGGGGATTATAACCTGTTTTGATGTCCTCAAATGGGATATGCTACCCGGCTTTGCAGCCTGGTTGGCCTTTCTCCTCACGCTATTTGTTGTGCTCTTCCTGATCCCTTTTGTTGTAACAGTTGGATGCTATATTGGCACCATTCGGAAGCTTATTCAGACATCGAACAGATATGGTAACAGGCAGAAGACCAGATCCATATACCTGGCAATTATAGTCCTTTTGGTATTCATCACTTGCTTCGCTCCCAATAACTTTATCCTACTTGCGCATATGATCATCCGCCTTTTTTATCAACGGAGTTTGTACCCTGCCTATAAGTTCACCTTGTGCTTCAGTTGCCTCAACAACTGCATAGATCCCTTCGTTTATTACTTTGCATCCAAAGAATTTTGCCAGAAGTTCATGCAAGTGTTTCGCCCTAAGGTACTGCTCAGTGACAGTTTGGAAAACAGAAGGGAAAGCTTATTCTCTGGCAGGACCATGTCAGCCAGGTCGATGTCAAGTGGACCTATGGATGGGTTAGAGGGAGTAAAGGTCTATTTGCAAAGGCAGGAAAGTGTTTTTTAGCCTGAGACTTCCCCAGAAGAAAGGCAGCTGTGAGATCCAGGAGCAGACAGAGAAAACATTTATTTTTTAATAGTTACCCTCAAAATATCTTGCTCCAGTGACAGAACTCAAGCCATACTTATATTGCTCATCCTGCTTGAGTATTTCCTGGTAAGAAGTGGAACTGTTAAAGGAACTGAGTTTATTCACGAAGGCACTGCAGCAAACCCAACATTGACAATGACGAGTTGGCCTGGAATTAGTCCTACTGCATGAAACCAAGGGATAAGTTTGGAAAGAAAATTACTTTCAGGTTGTATGATCTCAGTGTTTAACCAAAGGCTTGTGATTCTCAGTGAATGTGAAATATTACTGTATATGAATTAGAGCATATACTGAAGTTGGATTTGGGGTAGGGGAGTTATTTTTGTAACGAATGTGCTGGGTTTTTTGTTAGGTTTTTTTTTTTATGTATTGTTTTATCTTCTGTTGTATATCTATAAAACAATGAGTAAAAATAGCTTGTCATTTTACCATTAATGCATAATGCATAGCCACTGTGAATTCACCACAACGTTCACCCAACTCTTTATCAGAATCAAACCACACTAACCTTTGAAATGGTTAGGTTCACTCATATTATTTATTTCCATTTTATACAGAAAAATGTCTCACACAATGAAAGGAAAGCTAGAACTAACAATGTTTGAGACTACTTCAGTTGTTGAGTGGATTATATTTTCATTTCTTGAAGTTATTAATTTCTCAGGACAGTGGGGAGCAGTTGATTTAAGAAAACAGATTTTCTCACATTGACCTACTACAGTAATAATGCTGCTGTTCATATGTGATTGGTATCAACAAGTCATTTTCACCAATTCACTATAGGCTATACACAGAAGCAAGATCTCCCTCAGCAGAGAATTTATCTTTGTATAGTGCATGAACAGTGAGTTTACCTTCCTTATGGGGACAGTGTTGATCCAGATTTTCAGCTGGATATATGAGAATTCAAGCACAGACTGGAGTGATTCTGTGCCAGCAGAAACCAGCTGAAAACTTGTCTCTATGGTCTGATGTCAGAAGCATACTTCTTTCCAGCAGGCAAACAGAAAGACGAAGAAAAAATGAAAGCAAGGCTTGAGAATGGGAGATGTACCAAACACCCTGGAAACAGATTACGGCAGGTTGATTGTGTAGTCCTGTGTTTGGGACCCCTCTTTGAAAGATCCTTCTCCAGTTTGTTTGCATACACTGTGTCATGTTGTAATTCTTATATCTCAGCAACTGCCTGTGTGCTTGGAAAGACGACTGCTACAGAATATGTACTGAGGACAGACAAAGGCAAAGTTTTTCCTGTAGGATTTACAGCTTTTTACTTACCTTTGGCCCTCATTGACAGTGAAGGGCCCAAAGACATCTGAAAGAGCCAGACAAGCTTCCCCCCACAAAAAAGACAAAGCTATACGGTATCCTTTTGCTGCACTGCAACTCTGTCCAACCCTGACTAGGAGGCTGTCTTCAATATTGTGGAGAGGTGGTTCAGATAACACATGCTAGGTGTCCCTTGAGCAGACCTATACAGATTTCTGAGCTGTTGTGCCCAAGTAAAAGACAACACCCAAGGCCCTTAAAATCTGCCTTTTTTTCTTTCTGTATGGCATGATTAAAACACAATTTTCCACCAATAATCACCACAAATTTAGTCATGATAGAGGCTGGATAACCATAAAATCAACTGTGAGATATTTGTATTTTCTATCCTCTGTTAAAGTATCATCAGTTATTGGAGCAGGATAAGTGTGACTGAACCTAGTGCTACCTTTCAAAAGCCATAGGAAATGTTTTGTGGCATTTCACAGGGTTAACTTTATTTGATCTGCACATTTTCTGCCCACAAGGCCAACATCAGTGGTATGTAACCCGTCCAAAACTTCCCATCAATTTGCCTGGAAACCACCCTGCACTACCAGCCTGTGTGCTGGGTGCGTACGTGTGGTGAAATGGGCCTGCTACTTTAAATCACCGCACGTGTGCTAAAAAAGAGGAACCCACTGAATACGTTTCCGTGTGCATCCAGGGCTCTGAGCTCCTGTGTCAGCTCTAGGACATGCTCCAAAAATGCCTGCTTGTGCCAGGACCTCCCAAGAAAGAACGATGGCTCTTCCTAAGCTGTCTCACATCTGTCAGGCAGAAATTCAGTTAGTTTACTTATGTTTTGCAAACCTGCATATTAATTTAGCAATGTCCGTTCATCATCCACTTTCACAGAATTACAGCTTTCTCACTACCAAAGCTGTTTTCAGCTGTTTTCAGTTAAGTGCTGTTAACTTTTTTTGGCAGTTACACTGAAATCTCTTTCTTTCTTTTTTTTTTTTTTTTAATGCAAGTATTTTTACAATGAAAACCATAACTTCTCCTAGCTCTAATGAAGATTTTCTCTCTGTTTTATCATAAACCTGATCCTCAGCAGCTTAGTGTCTCCTAAAATGTGCTGCAGTGTGCCTGAACTGTAACTGACACCAAATAGAGCCACAAGGGCAGAAACTTTGCACTTTGCACATCAACTGCTATATTTTCAAAAATACTGAATCGCTCCTTTTGCAAGAGAGAAAAGATGCTCACAACTGACTGAAAACGTTCTTCTCTCCAGCCTCAAGCAGCTCTTCACAGTCCTCCATCCCTCTTCTGGCCTTGTCTAAAAAGGAACAGGAAGGATACCTCCTTCAGGCACCTCTTCATGGCATTTTACTGACTAGCCTCTAGTTAGCTCAGATTAGGCAAAATTCCCATTTGGGTTAGCAGGATTGTTCCTTGAGAAAGGAATACAGAAATGAACCAAATGACTGCAATCTTTTGAGTCCGACGGTGTATACTGTGAAGTTTTGGAGGAGTTTTTTGAGAGAGGAGGAGAAGAAATCATTAAAGTGACCCAACATACTGTTCTTTGACACTGGAAACATGTCCTTCTGGGGCACCATAAGGTAGCAATACTTCTACCCTCCTTGTCAGTGGGTCTGAATTGACATATATATATATATATATATATATTAAAAAAAACCCATAAATATAGATTGCCATTTGAGAGGTTATTGAGAAGTTCATGTGTTTATTGCTGTTGGTTTGAGGAATATGGGTCCTGGGCAAGATGCTTACGTGACTGCCTCTGTGTTAAAAGTAATTTTACTGGGAAGACATGAATGTATAGCCTCCTGTTTGTTTATGGGTTTTGTTTTATTGTGGGTTTTTTTAATTATTGTTCAGCAATTTCATCTATGAATGTGCTTGGATTTTTTTTGTATATATAATAATAAACAAAACATTAAAAGGACATGATTTAAGATTCTCTCCTTTGTTTGCATATGCCACGTATGAGAAACTTCCAAGCTTATAAGAGGACAGGGAAACAAAGTTGCGAAATAAAATGAATCTGTTTCCCATTGCTATTGTGCTTTTTTAAGATTTCTCTATTGTATTAAGTAAGTCTCCTGTTGATTGATCTTATTGATTGATTCATTTTTCTTTGTATATTGGCTCCTTTTTTTATATATATCTTAGAAGCTGACACCCTTCACAAAAACTTTAAATACAGCAACACTTCAATGAGATGTTAGCTAACCTGGAATCTTTCTCCTTGACCAACAGGTGCACCAAATACAAATATTTTTAAATTTCAATGCATTTCTGAAGGGAGTTGGCAGCCAGGGACTGTCCCACCCCCAGTAAGAAGCAGGGCAGCTGGTGAGGCACCGGGGCAGCCCCAGCCCTGGACATTGGGCACCTCCCTGGGGACAAGGACAGGCTGAGGCCCAGCTGGGACATGGGCCTGTGGGTGGGCCCAGCTCGGGAGGGCACATGGCCAGGCAGGGCAGGGCTGTGGGGAGCTGGAGACTGGCCCTGCTACAGTGTCACTGGGGCTGGCAGCCCTGGGAGGCTGACATGTGGTCCTGGGCCATGGGCAGGATGAGGGGAGCCCCAAGGGAGTTTGAGCAGGGACAGTCAGGCTGGTGGTGCCTTGGTAAACGTTCCCTAGACTCACTATGCTCCATTTTGGGTTCAGTCTCTGTTTGGCTACATCTGTGCCGATACATGAGAGGGCCAGAGATCATCCTAAAGTCACTTGATAATTTTTTGTTGTTTTTTCCAGATCATGAAGACTACATTGATACCCACCACAGTGATATTTCTCTGAGGAGATGCTTAGGGTATATGCTACATACCCAAAGGTGTGCATGATAGCATGAATGTTTGAGGGTGAAATTCAGCGTTGGTAAGTGTGAAGTAATGTACACGGGGAAATCCAGTCATAGCTTTGTGTACAAAATGATGTTGCTCGGCACTGACCACTGTGAATCATGATACATAATTCCATGCATCAGCTCAGCATTGTAGAAATCCACAGTTCACCCACACCTTGTTTACTTTGCACGCTTCTGGTCTCTTCATCACAGACAGGATCTACAAGAACTGGAAAAGGTCAAGAGAAGGGCATGTGGGATGAATTTAAAATCTTATGAGTTAAACAGTTAAGGATTCTTCAGCTCAGAAATGAGACAATGTAAGGTAGGTCGGAAAGCAGTCAACAAAACCCTCAAGGGAATGCAGAAGTTGATAGGGATGAGTTTCACTGCCTTTGCCCAAGCAAGAACTGGGGAATAACATATTAATCTGTGGTGGGCTGACCCTGGCTGGATGCCAGGTGCCCACCAAAGCCACCCCATCACTCCCGTTCCTCAGCCAGACAGGGGAGAGAAAATACAATGAAAGCCTCATGGGTCGAGATAAGGGCAGGGATAGATCATTCGCCAATTACTGTCACAGTCAAAACAGACTAGACTTGGGAAATTAATTTAATTTATTGCCAATCAAATCATAGTAGGATAATAAGAAATAAAAACAAAATCTTAAAACACCTTCTGCCCACCCCTCTTTTCTTCCCAGGCTCATCTTCCTTCCTGAATTCTCTACCTCCTCCCCCGCAGCAGCACAGTGGGGACAGGGAATGGGAGTTGTGGTCAGTTCTTCACATGTTGTCTCTGCTGCTGCTTCCTCCTCAGGGGAAGGACATGGGTCTACAGAGAGAATGGAAAAGCACCTGAGAAAGAAATTCATTGTAGATTACTAGGTAGGCAAACAACAACAGACTCAGGAAAACCCCGAAGCTTAAAATGGTCAGAAGCTGGAGGGGTGTTAAGGGGAAGTGATACTATGTGATTGCCCTGTTCTTCCTTTTCTTGAAATGCCAGTGCTTGCAGCAGGACACCGTAAGCTAGCCAGCCCTTTGGCCCCACTCAGTAGACCTCATGGTCCTCTTGGGGCAGGGCTATTCCCAGTTGCTGGCTCTCTTTCAACTTCTCAGATAGCAGCCTCATCTACTCTTAAAAGCTGCCACAGCTGCATTAGTCAAGAGTATAACTCCCGGCCTGAACTGTCACAAATACACTGGCAAGACCTCTATGACCCTTTGCTGAAAGAGCATGTAACACTAGTCTCTTTTTCAATGACCTGACAACTTCCTCCAGAGAAGCTGGTTTAAGATATTCCGACAGTAACTTGTCCTGGCAAAGTCTACTAGGAGAATCAGTTTTACTGGCAAATTTTTTTAGATTTAGCTAAAGCCACAGTTCTTTTAAGTGCCCAAAATGAAAATTCTAATATAAAATGACCCTTACAAGAACAATTAGGATATAAGCCTTTGTTATTGTACTCAGTAATTAATTCCATCCTGGAAAAAAGATTAACTCTTTATTGGAATAAATAATGTACTGTCTTTCTTCATTTATGTGGTAGTTATTGAGAGCAAAATTTCAATCATACTATTCATCTAGATATATTTGGACTACATTCATTCTGGATTAAATTTTTGCAAGTGTTCTCTTGCCAAAGCTATAAAGTGTAATTACAGACTGCATAATAGAGTAGAGCATAGTACTTAGTTGAAATATCTTTTTTAAAGCTTGGTTTTTTATTTGACAAAAAAACCCTCTGCCTGTGTGAAGTCTGGACTCCTACTGAACTCCTGGTCTTTCATGACTTGGTTGCAAGTCTTCTGACTTCTAGTATTTTTCCTTAAAGTCTAAACAGCTGAAATATGTTATCAAATGAGGAGACACTCAGGCCTCTTTAATTATAAAACAAGTTCAGAGCTGCCAGACAGAATATCTTTCTAGCATTTAGCATAAATAAATACCTCAACCTCCTGCTTGACTATCTTGGCTCATGATGATGGCCTGCAGCTATTCTTTTCCTTCGGCAGAAATTTTCAGCTCTGGGACACTGATGGTCCTCTTTGCCCAGTTTCTGCACCACGGCCCACGTGACCTGGCTTTGACATGCCAGAATTACTCAGATGCAGAAAGTGAAGTGCACATGTTGTCCTGCTGAGAGGTGTCAAGGCTAACTGTCCTTTGAAGCTCTCCTCAGTATCTTCCACACCCTTAACTGCTGTTGTTGGATACAGTTAGGTACCAGAAAAATGAGGAATTGTTTTGTTCAGTGCCGTAAATCTGAGAAAACTCAAAGGTTTGGCTCCTCTGCTGTATACTTGAGCAGCATTGTCAAAAGAGAAAGGACAACAGGCTTAAGGGAGGTATAAACTGATTCAAAATAGGCAGAAGAGAGCCTGAAGAAGTAACCTCTGTGGCAGCAGGGTTGAGAAATACAGTAAGTGAGAGTTTGGAAAAACATCCAGAAAGTTAGTCTCTGCAAGAGGCCACCTGCAGTTAGAGAATGTCTGTAAATACTTTTCTTCATAAACAGACAGTTTTGTTTTAGAAACATGGAGCCCTTTCAGTGTGAAAGCTGGAAGCAGCAGCAAATCTCCAGATCTCTGCTATAAGAAAAGGAATGTGATTAACAGACAAATAAATCACTACCAAGATACCGAGCAAACGCCTCACAGAGGGGCTCAGATGTCTGGAAATACAGGCTTGCCAGGCACAAAAGGTGCAACTTATCTGATCAAAGGTAGATATCAAGTGTTGTGCTAAGCATCTTATTGCTTGGCCGCACTCATATTGACTGCCTCCTCCCTTTCCGAAACCTATGTGATAGGTGCTTTGCCTGTTGCTTGCATTCAGACATCCAGATGTTGGTAGATTTTTTTGTGTTACCACGGACTCACACCACAAAAGCAATGTTGGTATCCCAGGACCCTTACCACCTTCCTCTTGACAGCTGTCTTTGGATTTTGCTATCTTGATGCTTGTAACAGCAGCTGTTCATCTGATGGAAAGCCATGTTGGCTCATGCTGTGGGAAATAACACTGAAACAGGCTGCAGGTCTTTCTCATCTCCTCAAACCCATATGGCTTCAGAAAATAAAGGCAAATACATAAGTTAAATGACTGGAAGCCTCTTCCCATCATTCACCTTTACAAAGAGACTGCACCACTTTCTCAATTAGAAACCCTCCATGGAGGTGCAATGACTTTTTCTTCTTCAAAAAGTTTCAGCACTGCAACCTTGATGGTTCTGTTTCCTCAGTCCCTCATTATTGTCCACCTTGCTTTCCACAGTACATGCAGAATGCATCAGTATCTCACCCCATTCTGATAAATAATGCAAACCTCTCTGTACACTTTTACCTAAAATGCCAATATATTTGAGCTTTTTTAACAAGCCAAGTGCTCCCACATATTGTTGCTAAAACAACTTTTAAAGGAGTATAAAAATAAGATAAAGTATAGAAAATAACTTTTCTTCAAGATCAGACTGAGAAGATAGAAGATAAAGAAAATAAAGCCTCTAATTTAACAATATTTACTCTATTTTTTAGTTTCACATTCAGTAAAGTTATTTGGGTCACAGGGTGGAATTACTCCTGTTCTTATAGAGGGGCTTTAAGCTCTGTTACAAACATATCTTAGCACTTATTAATGTGTTTATGATGTCCCTTTACAGCTCTAGCCTCCATGCACCTCTTTCAAGATACTGCTAGACCTACTGACACTAACATTAGCTCTGATTGTCCCTGTATGTACACATCTGCATGCAAACCCCGTTATATCAAGTAATCCTTACACTTAAAAGTAGGACTTCGAGTGTTTGTGGTGCATGCTCTTTAGTCCTTAAAAGCTACAGCTCTCTGCAGCTACTTGCAAGTTATAAGTACTTGAGTGTATACGTAGAAAAATTATGGGATGCATTGCCCTCTTGTGGAGACTGAAATAACGAACACATTCTTCAGAGTTCCACAAATGTTCTTGACCTTGGAGCCTCAGAAGTCGTTTTCTGGGGGAGCTGAGGTTCCAGCTGAGCCAATAAATTTTCTCTTCGCTGCATCTTATCTTCATTTCCCCTAACTTCATACTGTTGTCTTTGCAGTAATCATTATACTGTACAAAGAAGACTTGTTTTTCATACTTAGGCAAAGATGTATTTATATCTTACATTACATAGGTGTACACGTGTTTTGTATAAATACACACATATATATAGCATGTGCATGTTGTGTATATGATATCATAGAATCATAGAATGGTTAGGGTTGGAAGGGACCTTCAAAGGTCATCTAGTCCAACGCCCCTGCAAGGAGCAGGGACATCCCTGACTAGATCAGGTTGCTCAGAGCCTCATCCAGCCTGGCCTTGAATGTTTCCAGGGATGGGGCATCCACCACCTCTCTGGGCAACCTGTTCCAGTGTTCTACCACCCTCAGCGTAAAAAAAAAATTCCTGATACCTAACCTGAATCTACCTCCCTCTATTGTAAAACCATTACCCCTCGTCTTATTGTAATAAGCCTGCTAAAATGTTTCTCCTTGTCCTTCTTATAGGCCCCCTTTATGTATTGAAAGGCCGCTCTCAGGTCTCCCCAGAGCTTTCTCTTCTCCAGGCTGAACAGCCCCAGCTCTCTCAGCCTGTCCTCATAGGAGAGGTGCTCCAGCCCTCTGATCATCTTTGGGGCCCTCCTCTGGACTCGCATTACATAATGTAATATATAGACTATGTACACACACACATTTTCTGAAAATATTTTATGAACTTGTTTATGTGTTTTTCAAATATAAACAATTCAGAAATGGTGGTCTCTACAGTCTAATACACTATTTTTCTCTAGAGATTATGTGTTAACAGATATGAGACAGGAGCAATGCTGAGATCAGAGGTGGAACTACCCATCCAGCACAAGCCACGTGACTTTAAGAAATGCTTGGGGATTCGATATAATCCGCTGCCCCTCAAACACACAGATAACTAGGGATGTTTTCAGCACTTACGCTTCTGTCCCAGTGATGACAGTGTTATTCGGCACTGCCCTGTCTTCTCCTCTGAGGCTGACTATTGGCCTCAAGCTAACAGCACAGAAAAAACAAGCTGCAGATCAGAAGTTGCTTTCAGTGGTAGACACTGGGCTGTGGCAACAGTTGGGAAAGACAGCGCTGCAAGCGTATGTAGCTGTGATGCTGCTTCTATATCATGTAAATTGGGATGTGCTTGCAGCACACCATTTCATCCCAGAAAGGGCTATAGCACACATTTGATATCAGAGGGAAACCAGCAGGAAGGAAGCATTATTTTCTTTCTTCTGCACTATGTTGCTGCTGTGGACCTGGCAGCTCATCTTCCTGGCCAATACAGGGACAAAATCTGTCATTCTGTGCTCCTCTCAGTAGGATTTAGTTGTGTTCACAGTGAGATTTTTTTCAAGGCTCTAGGCTTCTCCACCTTCTCTGCGGCAGAGGCCAAAAGCAAAGCAGTTAGTCTGAATCCCTGAAATCCCTTCTTTATTATTCTTGGAAGAAAAACTCTATACTATTTGAATCTGCCAGGGATGCTTCACCAGGGCTTGGATAATGATTTCTCTGTGTGTTGCTATAAAAGATGCTTTTTGAATGGCCACTTTCTCCTCCTGGGCATTGCTAGCTCTGTGTTTGATGTAGCTGCTTCTCCTTGTCCCACAAGATGGATGTGGAGCTGCCTGAGAGACAGGCTGGTATTCCTCTGGTACTAGATATACTGCACTCCCTCAGCAGTTGTAAAGCTCCCTCACAGGCAAGGCATAATGTCATTTGATAGCTATCTGGGATAAACATCTTCAAATTAATTACATGTAAAAACATTTACAGAGACATTACATACTATACAGCCCATGTATTTAACTTAAAGTCTTACTTAATCCAATTGCCTGTGACTTCTCCAAAATACTCCTATATGTTTGTAGCACCACTCAAATTATGGGAAGTGACCATGTAGACACATTGAGCTATTGCAGGCCTTCCAAGTTGGATAGAAGAGAAGGAAGGAACATTTAGATCTGAGCTGAAGAAAACTGAATTGACAGGGGTTCTTAAAAATGGACTACGAGAACACAAAGATAAACAATAAGACTGGTGAAAGAAATCTAGGGTACCTGCTCTGAAAGCACTCCCCAAGTCTGGAAAATGGCTCTTGAAAGCCTTAGGATTTTCCAGTAAAACTTCAGCAGTACTCTGCAAGAAGCAATGACAAAATAATCTGAGAGCCAACATGTACTTCTGTTTTATACACCTTGCAAGCATCTGAAATTATTTTAAAAATCTAGAATTCCCCCTTCATAACCCACAAATCTAGCTGAACATGTAAAGCAATCTTAACAGACCAAGGAGACCATGTTACCTCAAGTTACCCATGAAGTGGATAACTGCTCAGAAGACTGCTGGTTAAATACCAGCTGTACATAAAAAGTTAAAAATAAAACACAGCACAGGTAATGTTGAAAGATACAATGATGTTTTTACACAGAGGGGAGTTCCTGATGATTAGCTGGTGAAATCTATAAACCACTAATGTTCTTTTCCCTATAGTAATACAAAAAAGAGATACTAATTACTTCATGAACTGTGCAGACACATTGGACTATGGCAAGGATTTCAATGGCTGAAAAGAGGCTTCTTCAAAAACATAAGTCTGAGCTCTTGGAATTAATGAGGTTATCCTAGAAAAGCGAAGCTGCCTTGTGAAAGGTGAAATGTTCATTCCCTTCATAGCAATACCGCTAGGATTCACTAACTTCTTCACAATGGAAATGCATTTTTCCCCAGACAACTTAATCTTGTGTTTGCACAGATGACTCAGCCAAATAATACATCCACGTTGAACACCTACACTCATTGCAATATACATAAAAGTACGCACAATAATTTGATTATCACAGTGTTCTTTACATGCTGGAAGGTATTACTGTGATGGCCATAGCATAAATGTGTAGGCAGAAAAGCAGAGAAGTCCAGAACAAAAATACTGAGGAAAGATCTCTGCAGTTCAGAGCTCTAACTGCTATTTCGCTTTTGTTCAAAATATCTCGGATATTTGAAAAAGTCAACAGTTTCACAATCAACCTTGGACAAGCTAATCTTTGACTAGAATAGTCAGCCAAGACAGAAACTTTTCTGATAACTGCTGGTGTCATTGATCTTCACCTCGGTCAGCTCGCTGCAGCCTCACACTTGTTCTGCCTGACTCCTGCAAGGCTGCTGCGGCCGTTAATAATGATTACTGGTCAAATCTTTCCCAGCTCTGCTAGCCTATGCCATTTTGTTTAGCTTACTCACAGGGAGTTCTTTGAACCCACATGTAGACCAGCAAAAAAATAACATAAAGGTAAATGAAAATGTATATCTTAACAACTTCACGGGTTTGCCCTTTAAATAAACTAAATCACTCTCCGTCGTGGAAGTTTAAAAGAATAACAAATTTAGTAATAACTTCTCTTTAAAAATAATAATAAAAAGCCACATCTCATTTTTTTTTTCACATATAAAATTCTTGTAGCAATCTCCATTTCTGGACATAGTCTGAACCTTCATGGAAAAGACTCTACAGAAATTCCACCTATTTTATTTATTTATTTATTTATTTATTTATTTAACTTCCAAAAAGTCTGTTGTGCAAATCAGAGGAGCAGTATACAAGCAGAATTCAGGAAAAGGAGGCATGATATCTTGCTTATCTTACTCTGGAGTTAATGGGACATCACAAGTAAGAACGATGAGTTATGTTCATTGCATCTCTACAGATGACAGAGACAGATCTGTGTTCCGTTACTATCAAAACAAGCTGGCAGGAAGAAAAGGCGTTCTTTCTTGTCAAGGCTTTATACGCATACACGTGCTGGCTTGGAGTCACAGCTTCATTGCTTCATTTCTATGCCAGTGAAACTATACTAAAAGACTGAATAAAATGAGAAAAACAAGAAAACCAGGCCCCTTGGTTTGAGACGGAAAACTTTGCATTATTGTCTTAACTCCTCTTGAGTGTCTGAATTCGGTTTAGCAAGCTTGCTTATATCCCACATAAAGCAGGGCATAGTATAGAAAGATGACTCTGGACAAGAAGCGTGTCCCAAATTCTAGGAGCATCCATACAACTGCACTTTCCTTTTCTTTGGTTAGTATCGCAGACATATTAAAGACGTGCATATATTAGGATTTACAATTATGTTAAATTTGCAGGCATTAGGGATAGGTAGGTAATATTTTTCCAAGAGGAATGACTCCACATATTTCTCCTATGTGCACCCGAAAACTTATATTTCTGTTACTTGATGAGATCTTTGTCCTTTTATTCAGTCAAAAATTGTATCAGTATCATACGAAAATACTCTGAGTTCCGTTCTTTCCATTTCATCTTTCAAATCTCATCGTTTGTGAGGAGCAGTCACAGCTCACAGCCCTGAAAAAAACAGCAGTGAATTTGTTCTGACAAGCTCTATGATAAGCACAGGCTATTCCTCTCTCTGTTTCACACAGGCCCTTTCCTTCTAGTTGGCTCTCCAGCTATCCCAGAACTATTTTCAGTATTATGAATTTGCTGAGGACAGCTGTCTACATTCATAGTTGTATTTAATCTAAGCATTTTATTTCCATTTTCAGTTCAGCAGAATTTCCCTAAGTTCCTAGTATTTTTTAATTATTTGAGCAAAAATGTCTTTAAAGATAAATTTTCAGTTCTGCTCTCCCACCACTGCCACCCATAAAAAAAATCTAATTTTGAAATCTAAATTCTGATACTTAGGACGATGTACAACCTGTTGAGTTACGGTGACAAAAGGCTGATCCCCGTGCACCATGACAGCAACAGGAGGCTCAAGGGTGGGAGGCACCCCAGCAGCCCCGCAAGGGCATCAGTGCCCCCTGCACCAGTACCTCCTGGTGCCACAGGAGCTGTGTCTAAGGTCTGCTATTGGAGGGGTCCACATTTCATACAGGTAGGTATGCACATATGTATGTAGGTATGTGTGTGTGCATGTATATATATATGTATTTCCCACTAACAGACCTTCATCCTGAGCAGCCAGCGAGGGGAACAGGCAGAGACCTTTGGTGCTGTTTGTGACCATGCCAGTGCTGTTGCTCTGTGTGGTTTGCCATGCATCAATGTGCATGCGTTGCATAGCGTGCGTGCCTGTGCCTGCTGGCAATACACGCTCAGCGGCGGGACCTTGGGGGCATGGAGCTGCGGCAGCCTCGCCTCCATTGGGCTACCAGATTTGGCAACCCTTAACACAACCCATGAGAGATACAGTCCACTAAACAGATGTCAAGAGATCTGATAATTCAACACAAGCTGCTATTTCAATGACTGGATGTATCTTTTTAATGCTAGAGTATGTATTTCACTTTTTTACTAACCAGCTGAGAAAATACATAGCATCACACTATTTGCAAGTTATTGAGAATAAATCCAAGCTTTTGCATTAAACTTCTCCTACTTGCTTAAAAGGCCAAACAGGGGATATCCCATCCACCAAGAACTGCATCAAATCACAGAATCATAGAATCATTAGGGTTGGAAGGGACCTTTAAAGGCCATCAGTCCAACCCCCTGCAAGAAGCAGGGACGTCTCCAATCAGATCAGGTTGCTCAGAGCCTCATCCAACCTGGCCTTGAACGTTTCCAGGGATGGGGCATCCACCACCTCTCTGGGCAACCTGTTCCAGTGTTCTACCACCCTCAGTGTAAAAAATTTTTTCCTAATATCTAATCTAAATCTACCTCCCTTTATTTGGAAACCATCACCCCTGGTCCTGTGACAACAGGCCCTGCTGAACAGCCTCTCCCCATCTTTCTTGTAGGCCCCCTTGAGGTACTGGAAGACCGCTATCAGGTCTCCTCGGAGCCTCCTCTTCTCCAGGCTGATCAGGTGATGATAATGGTTCCTTCTCAGTGAAAAAAAAAAAAAAAAAAAAAAAAG